>PNEQ01099569.1:29483-73372 GCA_003012365.1 Medauroidea extradentata | reverse complement strand
CAGGGATGGATACACTGGAGGCATTGCAAGCACTCAGGGATGGATACACTGGAGGCATTGCAAGCACTCAGGGATGGATACACTGGAGGCATTGCAAGCACTCAGGGATGGATACACTGGAGGCTTTGCATTTAGGAGCGATGAGGCGCTATGTACGTGTGTAAGCACCGTTATTGCATGATGCCGTAACCTCGTGAGAATGCTTCCATGCCCGAGTGCTCCTGATAACTTAACTTTACAATTAAATGTGCCCGGCGTTAGTTGAATTGACAATTTTTTATAACTTAGTTGGTGTACATAAGCACGGAAGACACAATTGCATCTACAAAACAAATTAGAGACAGTAATTTTTGTGCATTAAATTCAATTTGAAAAATGTTCTTGAAGTTCTTCTGTCCGTGTACCCCATTTTGCCACCTTCCCTTCCCAAAAAAGATTTATTGTCAAAACCTTCGTGAGCATACGCACAACATTTCACCAAAGTTTCATCGCAATCGGATGAATGACATATAATACGAACAAACAAACAAAACACTCTTTTTTATGTCATCTTCGAGCGATTACTGCTATATTTTAGTATCAAAAACTGAAAAGTTTCGTGGACAGACGCCATTGCAAGTGAACGTATCCGTGTTGTGACTACATTACTTTCCGGAATTGTCTGTTCGTTATAAGCTTATGTTTGAGGACAACATCTAGCAAAGGCTTTTGCTGTCAACAACCATGAAGCGAAGGTACAGATGTGCACGAAAGGCACTGGAAAAAGTTGCTGCAAAAATATTTTCCCAAAAATCAGGTGTCCCTACCTGTTAGTAAACTTTTTAACAGCAATCATAAACATATGAAGAGCGAAAATTAAATTATTCAAGATGACGATGCATGGTCCATCTTAAAATGGAATAAGTTTGTGAGACTGGATGAGACGCAGTTGTATGGTCGTGCTCCAGTCTCTGGCCCGCTGGAGAGACATCTGGAGAAGAAATGTTCAGCCTGGAGAGAGTGGGTTGTTTGCCCAGCTCTCCTGGAGCTCTGCCTCGCCGTGTCTTATGTGTGTGTGGAAGGGTTGATAGCCAGGCCGGGGCTAATAACACTGTTTGATCGCAGCCCTGGTCTATATTTGCGCTGCATTATGGGATCAGAGAGGGCGCGCTGGTCCAGGTAGTCCTGCCACCTGCAGCGGTAACTGATCCTTATACATCACCTCCTATGCTCCCCTCATCTACAAACCCGTCTCTATTACCTGTTGGCTCAGTGGATAGGCAACTCGCCTTTCATCATGACAATCAGCGTTGTCTCGACCTCGTGTCGTACCATGCAGTTTGTCGGCGTATTTTCTCGGTAGTCTCACATTTACTCCTCTCCCTCATTCCAGCGCTGCTCTGCCTAAGGACGTTATAATATAAGAAGTACATTGTTGCATTGCTTTTTTGTTACATGACCAAATTGAACGCTGAGCATATTGCAGGCGAAGATAAACTTATGCCAAAAAAAAAAGTTGACATATATTACATCACATGTTATGCGCTGCAATATGGCGCGTTCAATTTGGTCACACGTAGAGACAGGCCGTCAGCATTGGTCGTGTATCCATTGGCTCCACATCGTATCTCTCCTCACCAGGCTTGAAAACACAGAAGTCTTCGAGGGGAAGACAGACGGCAGTAGAGCTCCCAGGTTGTAGAGGCGATGGTGAGTGTGGTGAGTGAGCAGAAGTCGACCTTATAGCCTTCACGCTTCCAGGCTTTTTGTAGTCCATTAACAAGCACATTATATGTGCAACCTCATGATATTGTTGTACGTGTAGATTGAACTACAGATCTTGTTACGTACTGTCCTGTACCATCAGGAGACTGTAAAGTGAAGCCATAAAAATGCTATTTATATCAACGTACACTATTTGTTCTTAATTTATTTACTGACATACGATAGGACTTAAGGAAAAAGCGGCGTCTACAGATAAAAGTTATTTTACCTTACAAAAAAAGAAGCTACGTTCCCTAACCAGATATTTAACGACAAATGCGTAAACGCGGGAAAAGATATTTTACAGAAAACATCTTGCAAGAACATTGCCACGGACACGAGCCACAACACAGCACCCCTATGAGGTATTCCTCTGGTGTTATACTCAACTTGACCTCGTACCATTATATAACATTCCTTCCTTGAGTCTTCTCCTTGTCAACAGTACTCATATGAATACTTGTGCGCCACTAAACAATAACTATATGCAACACTGAGATGTTTGAGGAACATTATACTAGTAAAGACAGGCATAGCCAGTTATATACAAGATGCAAGGTACTAATTATCCAGTAATACACCTCTGTCTCTGCAACATAACTGTCAAGTGATCAAAGTGTATAGTCGGTGCTAATACAGCACGCTTTGGAACACAACCACGCTACGCCACTAAGGTCTATTCGTCACCTCTATGTATGTATATGTATATGTGTATATATAATATATATATATATGTGTGTGTGTGTGTGTGTGTGTGTGTGTGTGTGTATAAAATAGCTCCGCTGTGTTGCTGTCGCTAGAACTGGCATTCACCGCAAATACACTATACTCTACACGATAAAAAAAACTTGCTAAAATATTTAGGAAGCAATTAACCTAAAGGCAGTGTGGTGCAGTTACCATACTTCCGTCT
Source organism: Medauroidea extradentata (assembly GCA_003012365.1). NCBI lineage: Eukaryota > Metazoa > Arthropoda > Insecta > Phasmatodea > Phasmatidae > Medauroidea > Medauroidea extradentata. The sequence continues at coordinate 70,716 of PNEQ01099569.1, read as the reverse complement.
TGTAAATATGCAAACTTTTACAGATGTGACAATGCGAGTCTGGTAACTTCAGTATACATTTAACTGTTTTATAAAAACGTTTATGAGTGCTACCATGGATGTCTGGGAAACTATTCTACCATACCTACTTTCTTAGCGCTCCTATACGAACCTGTGGCAAATTTACTAACTATTTTTTAGAATACACTAAAGGATAGTGCTTATTTCGTGTACTCTTTTACTCTGTTAAGTATTTTAGGCCGAGTGGTTATTTTGGTCACATAATGTTTCTGAAGGGCGTACGTTTCACCATAAGACTCTTGCTGACCAAACTAACGATTGCATATTGTAAATACCAGCGCAGGATATTTCGTAAAGGTGCAAACATGAACACATAATTATCAGAAGCCTGGAAATGTGGCGGGTTCAACGACCTACTGACTAGACTCCACAATCCTGTGTACACTATGTCCTCTGCTACTAGTACGTTGGTTCCTGATGTAGTGAGTGGCGAATGAGATGGCAGCACGGGAGTGTGTGAGTGTCTTCAAGTGATTCTACATGTAGACACGTAAAATTGCGTTTAAGGCAGAGAATTCTACGTTTATAATTCATACCTAAGCACTGTATGTAATTCTATTGGATTTATATTACTGTACGAAAACTTGTTTGAATATTCGTAAGTACTGTGTACAATACGATACGGTTAGCGTAAAATAAATATGTACTTTTAAGTTAAAAGTTGCAGTTTCCGTCGAAATTTCTGCAGCTGTAGAGTTTTGTGATGTTCCACTGCTGTGGCAACATTAGTAGCCAATAGGCGAGTTCACGGTACCCGTGATTGGCCCATAATTCGAGGGAGAGGGCGGGGTCTTGCGAAACTTTCCCTGAGATCCAAAGATGGCAGCACAGCTATCTCAATTCCGTTCACGAGAAACGTAACAATTACTGAGAGAAAAAATATATTCTCAGTTAAAAAGTTGTTCTGCTATATTATATTCCCAACTCGTGCAACCAGAACGTTCGATCACCAGTCTGTGCCAGAATTGGTTAAACACTTTGCTTTTATTTGCTCGGTAGGTTTACCTTTTATACGCATGCGAACCTGAATAGACTGACTTCTCAAACCTAAACTTATGATTCTATACCAGATGTGAAACATTAAAATGGAGTCGTAGTAAGTTATTACCACTCTGGAATTTAAATTTAATTGACCTAAACTCAAACCTTTAACTAAAACGTCGCAATGCTGTCTACACTCCTTTAAATTCAACCCCAGTGAAGTCTTCGTTAACTAAAAAATCTGCAACAATGCATGCCTTAACAGCGGTCGAATTTCCCGATTTAGCTTCTACGTAACCTGTATCGCAAAATGTTATCAGTTTCTTCAGTCGGAGAAAAATTCCAGTACACACAATAATGCCTGGCGGGCGGTGGCTAACCAAAAAAAGTACGGTTGCGTCATACATGTGTTAGCCAATAAGAACGTTTTTACAATGTTTAAGGCGGCGTTAGAAAATATGGCATTTCTAAAGCTGAATAATTTGAAAACTAAAATGTTCACGGAGATATTGCTTTGCCTGGCTGCATTTAATGCCAAACTAATTCGGAAGAATCATGTAAATATTAAAAACTTTTTCTGGGAATTTCCCTATTGTTAAAATAACCCTCAATAGAAGGAGTTCGAAATGTTTCACTTAGTAGAGTTTATACGAACGTTACTTGGACAAGTTTTCTATAATTTGATTTTTGCTCTTAAGAAATGAACTCGAACATCTATAGTTTCATTGCCTCGTTAGAGCGTATAAAAATTGTTACGGGCGGGTAGTTTTCGCGAATGGTATTTTGCTCCGCCCTGTTTCAATGCCTCATGTGCACGTCTGCAGCTGTGCTTCGTGGTTATTGGCAGCGTGTGTTTGTGTAGAGACGTCACATATTAGACTGAGCCAATCATAACAAGGTTGCTGCGACACTACATGTCTGTGATTAACGTGCAGAACCACAAGACACTAAGAGTTAATAGTTAAGATACGGCAATAGCTAGTGGGTGTGTGGGTGTATCTGTGCATGTGTCCATATATACATGTGTGTACATACACATATTGATTTAAATTTTTAGAATATTTACGTAGAATATTTCTGGTTCTGTATAGTTACCTTGTAATTGATCAAATTGGAGGTCCCTCTTAACATTTATTCGATATTTAAAAGCCGTAGCTGAACTCGGCAGGAAGAGTTCTTTACGAGTGTCGGAGGGAAACCAACTAAATGGAAAGGGAAAACATGAGCAGAGCATAAAATGTGATAACTTCACCTTGAAAGGTTTTATATGGTAGAGAGGCTGGGACGCAGTTTCTGGCTCGTGTGAGGGTCGGTGCAGAGAGAGTAGTAGTGCAGGCAAACAGCGACTGCTGCTCCCAGGGGTAGCTGCATGTTTGCTCCTAGCTCTGCAAACATAGCCAACTTCCACCCCTACCCTCACCATCTCTGTCCCTGCAACCCTCGACCTCCTGCACAAGGACAGGTAGACAACCACCTCTAACTCTCCTGGCAACTTGCACTGCCAGAAACTGCTCCTAGCCGCTCACACTAGCTCTCACTGTGCACACGTACATCACTGCATCTCTATTCTTTCACTATAACCATACAAATTATAATAATACCCTGCTGTGATAAACAAAGGCCATGTTCCAATCCGTTGCAATGTTAACTTGCTCACGAGGCCTTTGTTTACATAATACCTCAACACCCATTCACCCCTTCCAGGCCAAGTGTGTATTCGGTTACTCTTATTCATTTAATAACACCATAACCTACGCCGCACATGTTTAAATGAAGTAAATAATTCTGTCATTATAAAACATACTTTTCTAAATTGCAATAAAACTATAAAGTTGTGTATTGTTTGTAAAAGAAATGCTTAGCAAATACTAACATCGAGTTTACTAGATTATCATCGGTATATGAAATCAAACGAGGAGAAGAAAATAAAAACGATTTCACTTGATAAAAGAGCATATTGATTTATGTTTATACATTTCTTTTATGGTGCTTTAGTTAACTAAAACAATAATTATTATTTTATTTTGCATTTAGAGAATACGAAGCGAACGTTTAATAGTCCAGTGAAATTAGACCAAAATAATGGCAATCCGCGGAAATTTTAAATAACAAATCGGGAACACTAATGTCCAGACTACATTTCCGAATGTCCGTACAAAAACGCCAAAAAATCCGGTTATGGTTTTCCCGCCATTTTGAAGACCACAGTTCCATTTTGAATTTTTACACCTATTTACTGAAAAAAAGCAGCGTAATAAACGGTTAGATTTTTAGGAATGATTTTTTTTTTTTAGGAATTTATTATGAACTTCACTTTCCATCACTGCTGTCGTTGTTCTAATTTTGTTTCCCAATTTTCGCATTTTGTGACTTTCAAACACAATGTTAATGTTTTTTTTTATTTCCTTAAAAAATGGTGGATAGTACAGAAAAAGGTTTCGAACAAAAGGTGTAGAGCATCAAAAGAACCTATCGAATTCATATATCACATATAATATTTTAAAAAAATTTTAATTCAACAGGGAAGAGTGAATGTAGTGTCGGGTAAGTAACCGTCTTCGCGCACATTAGAAAAGTTTGAAACATGAATTTAACTGTTTTGTTCGCCCTTTCGTTGAACGTTTGTTTCTATACAGTCCTCGTGCTATCACGACTCATAAATAAAGAAATATTGTTAACAGTTACAATAGTGGTTAGTGGAAAATCGCAGCAAAGCACCCTAGGAAACATCGCTTACCCTTAGTCAAGGAGGATATTTAAGGATGCATGCATGCCTTTCACTTGATTTGGAACAGCCACTGAGTGACGTCACATCCGCGAAGCATTTTATAAGAGCACGAAGCGAGTTAAGGACCCTTGCCGACTGAATTGGAACACAAGACTACAACGCAGTGATACAGACTCAATTATTATATGCATGAGAAACCTTGGTCAGTGAAGGAATCTCTCTAACTTACTCAAACAGTTAACTTCAGAGTATATAATGTAGCTGTTCTTTTTGTTATTGACAATATGTTTCTTAAGAACTGTAATTTTCATCCACATTATAAGGAATACTGATAATTGTCATTTACCAATTATTAAAAACTTAAAATTATCCAGAATGAAGTCTATTATTCCCGCGTACTATTGGAATCAATTATAACTTTAAGTAACGACGAATCTACACATACACACTAACACAAACACACACATATATATATATAAATATAAATAAATAAATATATATATATATATATATATTTTGAAATGTCTATTAAAAGAACATTCGTTTCACGTTTCATTCTAGAAAATAATATTATAGCTGTAAATTTTAATTTTTAAATATTAAATGTGTTAAGTATACTATAATGAATAAACAAAATAAAGGACAGGTAATCGTAGTGAAAAACTTTGCTCTTACCCGCATAGGCGAACTTGAATCCTGAATGAAACGAAATCCTACTGAGTGATACGTGGATGAAATATCTTCAACATTCAAGAAAATAAGTTTGGAATTCTACTGTCACACTATCAGAATGAAAAACTACGTGCATATGCTAACATTAATCATTCTCAATTAAGCTGGTATCACTTTAAGGGCATTCTAGGTAGTATTTTTCACTGTGGTGCAGAAACTGGGAACTTATAAACTGACTCCTTCGAAAAAATTCAATATTAAGAGCAGTCACGCAATGCACAGTTCTGTGCAGGTGGTTTACAAAATAATGCACAGTTCATTTGCAAAATATGATATTTATTGAGTTCGGCTTATTTACAAAACAAGGTTGATGGTATATGAAAATTGTGTTATTAAAAAATATTTTTAAAATCACTGTCGAACTACCGGGTGAGGCCGTGTAAGTCAACGACAACTTACTAATTGAAGCTGAGAGACTTCACGTCGGGAATAGTTCAGGACACATCTACGGTCAGAACACTAATCAAAACCAATAGTTTACCCAAAACCGCAAATTCTCAGACTGAAGAACGCAGAAGAAACATGACGAGATTTTGAAGGGGAATAACCAAAATCTCTTAATTAACTTGGTTCGCACCCCTCAGCTCGGAATAACGGTGACGTAAAGGTAATAGATAAAATCGTCTTCGTTAACATTTTTAGACGGCACACAAATTCTGCATATTAAGATGAAGTAGATGTCACACATCGATGTACACCACTACAATGACGTCAGTATCACTGGTCTCTGTATTCCTATTGGCCCACACAGCACAATTTCACTCATTATATTGTGCGACGTACATTGTTAGTCAAATTACTATCAATAGGTATCTAGTTGACTGTATGCCGATTACAGTATCCACACTTATGTAATATGATTTGTAAGTAGAGACGGGAAAAATTCGCGGGTTCACTAAGCTGTAGGCTAGCCTTTAAGAATATATATGTATTCAAGCAGACAACATATGTTCATTAGCTGATCGCTGATACAGTGGTATATGAGGCATGTTATTATTGGCTCAGAGACTTACATGGGATGTCAAATAAGTCAAGGGACAATTGCGAAGGTGAAACGAACTGATAGTTGCTGGAATTATAGCGTGTGAGTTAAAGAAAACGCTAATTTTTCAGGTGCCTATTTATAAGCAGTAGTGTTCATCAGACCCTTTATTTAACAAACAAACTGATTGTTGACGAAGCTATAGTGGTATTTCTTGAGCCACGAGTTAGTCACGATAAGATTTCTGCACCATTTTGTCGCAATGCATTACATGAACATCTGCAGCTGTGTTTCATGGCCAGTGGTTGGCTGTTTTTAACTCTCAGCATCTCTGTGTTCGACCCGCTAGACACAGACGTGCGGTATCTCAGTAACCTTGTTCTGATTGGCTCAGTCTAATTATTGACACCTCTACACAGAAACACGCTGCCAATATCCACGAAGAACAGCTGCAGATGGGCACATAAGGCATTGAAGCAAAGTTAGTGCAAAAATCATTTCGCCAAGTCAGTGGCTCTTACTGAGTCACTATGCCGTTGATCGAGGACGTGTTGCAGGCGAAGGAAACATTTGACTTGTACTGTACTCAGTGAATTAATCAGTGGTGATGAACGTGATCTTGTACATTCCTGTACACGTGTTTCATTATTAGTTGATGGCGTCATCACTGAGCAACGATTGCAAAATTTAAAGTAATAAATAAATTTGTGTTTGTATTGGTTAATGATGTCGAAAAAAAATTCTCTGTTATACATTCTAGAAATATTAGATTGTCCGTCCAGTGAATTATTATGCCAGAACGTTGGTTATAATATATTTGTAAAGCATTCACACAATTTTCTTAGGAATATTTAAGAAACATTTTATACATCCTCTCTCTCTCTCTCTCTCTATATATATATATATATATATATATATATATATATATATATATATATATATATATAGAGAGAGAGAGAGAGATATGCCAAATTTTTTTGAAAAGTTTTGAACGTATATGAGAGCTGGATCTATATACTACATACATGCTGACAAGATTTATAACTTCTTCTACTTGACAACAGAACCAATTATATTTTCATTGTTCCAACACTGAATGGCAGTTATTTGATATTAGAGGACAGCCGCCTGAATATGAAGCTCTTCGAACAGTCGAAGCCACGAACAGATCCGGTTCACAGTATTTTCAAATATTACTGACCACAGCATTTTTCTCGGGGAAAAAAATGTGCGGTAATCTAGAGTATGTGTGTACATACACAGAATGTTAATGAATGACGTTTAAAACCTCCTGTAGCGAGATAGTCGACACTGAGACAAGAAATTTGATATAAGACACTTGGAGTCGCAATAGTCGGGAAACTCCCTAAAGTTGGTGGCCAAACGTAGAACATATGGTATCACAGATGCCACACACCGCTGCATGTGCGACTGCCAGGCGTAGTGTTCGTGTTGAATGAAACCAATTAATTGTGTCCACTCAGCAGTGTACTACATTATAGCTCTCGTGTGGTGTTTACAAGCACAGTTTACTGGGTTCCTATCTGGTGTCTTCTGCAGAGTGTTTGTGTACGTTTCCTGCGCATCAGCCAAGTGTTAGTTGACACTAATGTGAAGACACGCCTGGTATTCACAGGTGCCGTATATACACATATGTATGTGTGTAGTTATACACACGTATGTATGGTTGTGTGTATGCAAATGCGTGCAGTTGTATGGTTCGAATTGTAAAGAATTAATACTAGAAAAGTTATACCTTGTTCGTGATCTAAAGTTACAAACTGCAGGTTGCAGATATTTTTAAGTTTGTGACTCGACGTCAACGTGCACAACATTTTATAAATGGGATCGAAAAAATTTCAAACCAATTGTTATTTCAAGCCAATTACTATGCTGCAATATTCTTTTGTAAATTTTAATTGAAATTGATAGAAAACAATTTGTTAAAAATCACTTTGTAATATCATCAACATGATTAAATGAGTTACAGCAACTGGATTTTTTTATTTAATTTCATTATTAAAGATCTACTAATATTACAGACGTGGAGTTAAAATATGGAACGTAATAAATTAAACACTCGTGGATTTACAAAAAAATTATGTTGACTCTAAAAAACCTCAACTATATTTTTGAGGAAATTTCTAATTGGTACACATTTACGAAAAAATAGTTCGTTCTTAATTTTCTTTTGGAAGTGAATGTGAAATTTAGCGAGTTATTTTATATATTTAGTAATAAGCGTACACATTTGCTGCGTTTCTCAAAATAAAACATTTCTAAAGGAATTTATTTTCAGCTTGAGTTTTTTTTTTTTCAAACTGTCATCTGTATAAATCACCGACTGAAAGTTATAATTTTAACCCACTTTTGTTGGCCTCATCTTTATGAATATAATCTTACAATTAAATTTTCACCCATTTTGAAACGTACTAACTGTTTAAAATTTTGCTCACACATTAAAAATTGTTGGCAATACGACATTTTTGTAGCTATGACTTCATATTTATTATCAACCATTATTTTAAAAATGCCATCCGGCTGCGACAGAAAAAAAAAAGTTTTTTGTATCAAAATCTTTAAACAAACCGTTTTGAAATGAATTATTACTTATATCTTTCATCTTATTTTGAGACTGAAAAATTATATTTTTGTTTAAAAAACCCGCTTGAGTTGAAAATATCGTATGGTTGTAAAGTTATTGTTAAACTACAAAAAAAAATGCAATTCCGTATAACTTTATTTTTTGAATAACTTTAAAATAAGAACAAATACATTGATAAAAAATTGTGAGGTGCTTACATTTCACAATGACTACCTTTACAAATAGTTTGCGATGAAAGTTTTAGACAACTAGTATCAAGCAGCCCGTGAATTATGTACGTTAAATTAAATTTTTATCGAAGTCTTTATTCTTATTTTAAACGTATTAAAAAAATAAAACTATATTGACCTGTGGGACACCTTATTGATGTTGCACAAAACATTTAATTTAAATACTATATTCAATATTTTAGTTCACATTGCTACAAAAAGTGGGATTTTTGTACTAACATTTATTTGCCAAACTAAACTTAGAGTCTGCAGCCATAACAGGCTAAACCCTTGATAATGTAAACATTATAAGCATAATTATTTATACGTATTATTACGTGTCAGCAAAAGAGTAAATTGCAGTTGGGTTACCAAACAAATTAGCTTTGCTAAAGATACATTTACGAGTTCAAATATTAGCAAGAGTATGAGTTATATTATCATGTTATTTTACTGACTATATTGGTTATAGAAGTAGATAGGTTGATACGCATAATGTTTATAAATCAATATAGTAGTGATTGTGTACGTATATTAGGTCTATCACGAAGTTGTGTAACTACGCTTTTCAAACGACCGCCAGTAGAGCTGTAAACATGTTTTTCCTCAGTTACTTGTCAACAGGATAAATTAAGTGACTGACTGTGAGGGCCGAATCACTTTAGACGAACGCTCGGTTAACGGCTTTCTGAATTATGTCGAAAAAAATTTGATGTTTGTGTTTGTCTTAGTGATTTCCTGCAGGATTTCACAGACCTCTGCTGTGAGGTTTACTGCGACTTGGAAAGGAACATAACAGACGTATCTGCGATGACATAAATATCATGTTTCATTGGTCATTCCAAGATGGTTTAAGGATACGGCTTTAAGACAACAGGAAAGAAATAATAAAGGACGATCAGCACATAATATTTAGTCATACGTTCCAGTAGTCAAGTATGAATTAACGGGCTTTACCTACCGAAGAAATTTTTTAAGGAGGGGGAGATTCATACAAAATTTCGATAGTTTTTAATACTTTTTGTACGAGATATGGTTTATTTTGTAGGCATAATTTGTGCCTATTTGTTACAGTAATGAAAATTTTCTAGCGTTTAATATTTTTTGTTTGTTGACATGCCAAACCTAAAATTGCATAAAACCTTTTTATACAAGATAGAAAAGCGAACCAACTTACAGAACTGAAATAATTTACACCGAAGATAAGTGTCACGGGTTACGTCAAGACGTGTATAAAATACAGCATTGAACTCTCCTGGATTTAAACAATTATGCCAAATTATGTAATTCTTAAAAAAATACAAAAAGTTTTCGATCCTAGTTATTATACATATCTTCACCTAGTTAGTGACAGTGTTCATCGGTGTAAATTATTTCATTTATTTAAGTCGGTTCGTTCTCCTTTCTTACACAAAACTGTTTTATGCAAATTTAGGCTTTGACATGCTAACATACAAAACCTATGAAATCTAGAACATTTTCATTACTGTACAAAATAATAGCAATACATGTCTACAAAACAAACAATATCTCATACAAATATAAAAATTATTAAACTAATAAAAGTTTTCATCCTTGTTTTTTACGATGTAGCAGAATTCATAAATAAATTTCGCAATGAATTATTTTAGCGTTATCTTTGAAATTAGTTCATCGAAATAAAATTTACGTCAATGATCCGCCACTTAAACTCGGGTTTGCGGGCTTGGTAGGAATATAACTTAAGTGCTCCGTCTTGCTAGGTCAGTAAAATATGCGTTCTTCTTTTTTCAATTATTCTTCGTGCTTGCATGGTGGTTGTTTACTGGTAACGTTTAACAACCGTCACGTTTTCGACCATATGATTCCATTTTACAGTTCCGGTTACATGTTTTCTGTGACAGTTAAGGAGAAAGGTGAATGGTACGTATTTTGTTTATTGTGTTGTGATGCAGTGCACATTTACTTTATAAACATATTTTAGGTTGAATAATATGTATTTAAAATTTCTAGAAATATTATTTTTAAATTAAATTTTTTTTACCAACTATAAAAGGTAAGCACTGACATCAATATGCTTCGTCCTTAATTGTAACTAAGGATATAAATACTTATGATATTCTGGGTTTATGGAACCAATGTTGGAGTTATCTTTCACACTAGGCAACTACTGAAAGGTCAAATCAATAATATACATATATAGACCCAATAAGTAAAGTTTTTATTTTTATTTCATTCCTCACTTTGTTATACAACACAAAACACGTGTTTTGTAGCGGGCGTTGTGGACGTGTGCTGACCTTGTAAGATGACTATCGTCAGGACATGTAACTACAATGAGGAAGCCACAGTTGTCACTCTAACAGGAATCATGTACAACTTAACCATTTTGAGGTTCATTGCTGTCCTTGAGAATTAAAATGTCTAAAATTACGTTGTGACGTTTCTAATGCAGAAACTTCTCAGTCGGGTTTAGGCACACAATATACTATAAAATTTACTGCACGGCGATATAGATATAGGGCTACCGTTTAAAATCAATTTGAGACAACTCGCCAATAAGGAGACTGTACGTTAGTTTTTCATCTTGTTCATAGAGGCTGTTGAGCAACTGTCGACCTTAGTCCCTGATCCCTATAGTAGCAATCAGGTAGACTCCTTAAGAAGGAGAGCTAGATGATACATTTTATTCATCGGTTTCCTACAATAACTTCTGTTTAAAAATCTTTTTGGTGAATGTGGCAATGTTTAGGCATAGAACATATTTGTGATGAATTTTGAAGATCATAATAGCGTAATATGTTCATCTTATATTATACTTGTAATCATTCTTGAAAGTTAACCAGTCATTGATGAACCTATAATTTGATGACGTAATATAAATTTTAAATGTGTATTGTACGCGCCTATGCCCTTCAGAAGATTTTGCACGAAGATTTTCATGCTTAAAAAGGACCGCAAGAAAACACCCTACTTCGCCATTTTCGGCAGCTAGAAAATATGTTTCAATGAGTACTGGTGAGTCTGAAGTGGTTATATACACACGTGTAACGTTATTTGAATGCTATTCCTAAACAAACAACAACCATGTGCGTTGAGCTGTTTGTAGAATAATCTCGCAACTGTTGCAGCTGTGCACGCCACTCGCCGGCCTGAGAGGCGGGCACCTTAATCCTAGCAGTCTCTTGGAATAGAGAGTAGAGTGAGAGAGTCAGAGATAAAGAGAGAGCGAGAGAGGTAATATGGACGAGGGAAAGAAATGAGGTAAGTTCCTCTTCAAGGCGAGATGTAGAGGAGGAAGAGTCATGGCAAGGAAGGATGGGGGGAGGATTCCCACGGAGGTAGCTGCGACCCACAGATATCGTCCTTGCGAAAGGAATCAGGACCTGTCCAATAGCGCTAACACACGGCCAAATAGGCGCGCGCCTCCGTGCAACAACGGCACAAATCGATGTGGCTAACAAAACCACGCTGCTTAATGCCCGGTATTGTCACGAAACTATTTTTGCACCATATGTTTCAGTGTTTCTTGTGCAAGTCTGTAGTTCAGCTTCGTGGTTATTGGCAGCATGTAGAGGAGTCACTTATTTGACTGAGCCAATCAGAACAATGTTACTGCGGCACCACACATATGTAATTAGCGAGTGCAACAACCCAGGTACTGAGAATTAAAACCAGCCTGTCTCTGATCACGAAACAGAACTACAGGTGAGCACATGAGATATTGAAGCAAGTTGGTGCTAAAATATCTTCGCGAAAACCATCGTGCTCTAACGATGCTGTGTCAAAAGGTATTACGAAACACAGAAAGAAGCGGATGGCTGTTATAAAAAAATTGTTTTCATGCTTCAAAAAATTAGCACAGTTTTTTTTTATTTTCTCGGACTCAATTTCGGCTTGACTAGTCGAGTCAACGTGAAGTCCACGGATTTATCATGTACGTGTAATCTTATGATCGGCACTGTACTCTGTGTGAATGCACTCATTGACTTGATCGGTGGAATGTCCTATTTATTTGCTTTATAACTGGTTAGTACTTGCATCTCCGAGAAGTTATCACGGTACAAGTACAGCCACACCAAAATTTTTCTCAAGTTCGTAAAAAGGTTTTATTTCTACGAAATTATTCCACATGCACCAATTGTACCAACGTACGAAAAGAAAACACACTTCGGACAAGGTCGGAAGGTCATTTTTAATACACCATGTTTATTATGGACACGATTTCTAGGCCCTCCAACACGGCTAAAAACGGCCTTTTCAGACTGCCGTATTTCAAAATGTGCTAACCGGATGTATGTGAAACTCAGATTGAGAAGTGTACTGAACTTTGCTACAGACTTTCCACCAATAATATTACATGGTCACTGCTTAGTGTCCCATAGTAAAAACCGTTCACCGTGAAGACTGCACGATAGTTCAGCGCTTGGCTCGTTGAGGCGATGTGGCATTTGTTGCGCGTTTCAAGGCCGTCCTTATAGCTCCGTCATTTCTGAGCCTCCAACACGCAGGTAGGCGGCGCGGCGCTCCTAACATAAGAAATTAAGTAGTTACGGAGTGGGTTAGTGTGTTTATGTATGTATGTATATGTACTTATATATTGATTTATATGTACACACCAGCTGGCCGACTGCGGCTTTGCCCACGTGAAATGATGTAATGTAAACAGTAACTCTGGATAAAATATGTGATGAAGGCATTTAACAGAAAGCGTACTCAATAACAGTGAACTATAAATTGTCTTAGCTCAGTGTAAAGAGCGCGCGCAATATGCTCGTATGATGTAATAGTAATTCCCATCGCAAAGTCTTACACGGGATACGAACCCGTAACCCCACCCCTCCCACACCACAAACTTTATACAATACCTGAAAGAATGCTTAAAGGCAGACCGTGGTAATTATTTCGTATGTACAGACAACAGTCCAAAGAGGTTTTATTTATGAGTAGGTTGGCAAAAAGAAACAACTGTTGAATTATTTCTCCAGGATAATTCTCATTTTTCGGGAGACAGTAACATTTTGCTGCTTTTCACGTCCTTAATTTTCGAATTTCATAAAATCCTGAATTTGATTTGTAGATATTTACATAAGCTTCATTCTTACCAAAAAAAATCATCTCGATATCTCAACGGTTATAAGCGGCACAGATGTTTATTTGAAAACGCATTTTATTTTTTAACAGCTTTCAAGGACGAATTTCGAAAAATCTTGCAATTACTTTTTTGATATTTACATAAGATATACTTTAAACAAACACCATTTCAATATTTCCACTGGTTTAGGAGATAAGTTGAATTAATTAAAAACACGTTATATTTTTTAAAGACCTTTCAAGGACGAATTTCAAAAAATTTTAAAAATACTTTTTAGAAATTAGTTAAACCTGATTTTAAAGAAAAAATTACCTCACTATCTGAAACGGTTTAGGAGAATTCACGGATTAATGAAAAACACATTTTACGGCTTTTCACCCCCTCAATTTTCGAATTTCGCGAATTCGAAAAATTCGCAAATACGCAATTCTTTGGGCAATATTATGAAGTTAAAAAAATTATGAAAGCTTTCTCGGTTAACGAGATATAAGAATTTTTTGAAAACACATTTCACCACTTTTCGCCTCTTTTCACCCCCTTAATTATTGAATTTCGAAAAATTCATTCTTAGTGGGTGCCTACGGGCCAAGGTGATGCTTCCTTCAAAATTTCATGGTCCTAGGTCCAGCGGTTTGGGCTGTGCGTTGATGAGTGTGTGAGTGGGTCAGTCAGGACACGTATATATAAACATACACACACACATTTACTTTAAGACCCTGCCACAACATATCCGTACCAAGTTAGATACAGACAGTTAAAATGGTCGTAAAGAGCCGAATTCGCAGTTTGTTTAAGGGAAATGGGGAACGGCTGTCTTTAATTTACACATTTTGCCAGCTACAAGCATTCCTGAAGGCACACCAACATTTATAACAATATTGTTATAAATGTTTGTCCAGTACACCTTTCTGCTCTGTTAGGTAACTAATTTCTTCCACTTATCTGACATTTGTTGGAAGGTAAGGATGATTGCGTTATTTATTGCCGAACTTATGCCAGAAAATATTGAAGTAACTTATTGTATAGCAAAGTAAAAACGCATAGTTCACTATCATTTAGGACATGAAATGTCAAATTTGCATATATGCCTTCAGGACTGTTTGTACATGGAAAACATAACGTAAATTAAAATTGGCCGTGCACCATTGTCCACAAAGATCGCCCAGAAACCATCCGCAGAAGCAAACTTATTAGTAGGAATTGGAAACATTTGCTTCGCTTTTTCTTTAGGGTACAAACTTTAACTCAGCTAGAAGTTTTTGTCGCTATTTGTAATTGGTCCTTGATTTATTTGACTCTTCCTGGATGGAGCGGATCCAACAATAAAGTAGCTACTAAATACTCGTCCAATCATATGTTATATGTTGTCAGTGGCCAGCCAATGAGCAGCTGATGTCTGCTTGATAACACAGATCTACTTGCAAGTAAGCCTACAAAGTCTGTTAAGTTTGAGTGATAGTCACCTTCTTGAATTTTTGTATTTTGTGTCATAACTTTTCTTCTGGGTTAATTTATGAAAATTTAACCTAACTACGGAATAGACTATATACTGATAGAATTTAAGACACCGTAAATCTTTATTTTCCGTGACTGTTGCTACACATTTTATTGCAGTTAGAAAATTCTTATTACTTTAATAGTGTGTAGTTGATAAATAAACGCAGAAAACATCAATTAGGCCTAATTTCTACGATTTTTTCGAAGCCAATATGGATAAAGTACTCAATGACAATCCTAGATAATGGTATTTGCCAACTTTATGAGTAAATATTGATCCAAAATTACTAATTCGTTACACGTGATCTTTTGCGCCTCAGTTAAATGCACGAGGTTCCAGAATCAGATTTGTGCCTCAGAAGTTGTTTGAAACGTTGGCTGGAACTATGGTCTAGGATTGCTATTGTTTAGTTTTCGCAAATTTACTCCAAGAAACCTACAGTTATAGAATAATGCTTTTAGCGTTGAATTATGTACCACACCCTCTTAACTGCAATTCAATTTGCAACAGTAACGGAAAATAAATAAGATTTATGGTGTCTAAAATTCTATCCATGAATTTTATATTCCGTAGTTAGGTTAATGTTCCACAAAAAATTATAGCACAAATACAAAGATGCAAGATGGTGACTACTCACTCTTAATCTGCGAACTATACCGGTATATAGTTGATCCTCAGTGTTGTACGGCGTGGTCATGTCCTGTTTGGTATCGAGCAACGATACTCTAAACACTTCAAGATTTGCACATTTTGTAAGTTTAATTAAAGAAACATAATTTTAGAGTCGATTACTCCCAATGTTTGATTTACTGACAAATTGAAAACACATTTTCAATTAACTTTTTCTGCAATTTACATTCATAATCCAGTCTTAACTCATCGTGCAAATGCAATATAGAAAAAATAACCTGTTTTTAGTGACCACAAAACATTTTGTGAATTAAGTCCCTACCAAGTATTTTTGTGGTGAACACCAAATAATATTTTGAAGTGTTCGTTAAGATGTTTGTAAGTGATTACAGAATTACAAACTTATCAACAAAAGGTTTTGTGGACACTGTTACGTATTTCGTATTTAGCACAATAATATTTGGTAGGGTCTATAATGACGAAATACTTTGCAGCCACTACTAAACTGTTTTTTTTTTTTGGCTAGCTTATAACACTTCCTGTCATATGTGTGTACATGACTACTTCCTGTAAGTCAGCGGGCTTGTAGCAACTATATGTAAGTACACCGGGTGAGTTCTGTGTGGACAAGTGTATGAAAGATATGCCAGAAGCAAAGACAACAGTGGAAGGAATGTTAGACTTTTTGCGGGTTACACTTCGAATTTAGCCAGTTGAATTATGTTATCTGGTTAATTTACTCTGTGTTTGCGGTGTACGTCGGAAGCGTTACATCACTGTCATCTGAAAACCCTGAGTTTGGTCAAGGGCGATTAATGCATACACTGTTAGAAAAAATTTCCGTGAAATTGCGGAAAAGTACTGGCAAAAAATTATCCAGAAATCTTCGTAAAGTAACGGACACTCAGTTTTTCTTGGTAACGGAACCCTCCGTAAAATAACGGACAATCCGTTTTCCGCAAAAAAAAATTATTTAATCTACTAGCACTCCATTTTCCAGAAATACTACATTTTCTTATTAATTATGTGTTACCGAGATTCTGACACACTATTTAGGCCTAGTAAACTGAAAATTTTTTCGAAGTTGCTGGGATTCGAACCCACGACCTTATAATTGCAAGGCAGAAGCTCTAACCATTTTTTCTTTTCTTTTCTTTTTTTTGTAATGAAAAATGTTTGGTGCAGTGGCGATGCGGAAGCTGCCGCATCAACACAGCACCAAACATTCCCCCCTTTAATGAGACTTAATTCGAGTGACCCCAGTACTTTGCGTGAGACAATTTGTATAGTGACAACTTTTGAGACCCAAATGGACAAACACAAACTGACACCCAGCCAGACCTGGGAATCGAACCCAGAACCCCCCCCCCCCCGCACCAAAGCCGGCCGCTCAACCAACCGAGCCACGGGAGGTCGGCTTAACCATTGAACCACAATGACAATTTATGAGTAATTGAGTTACATGCAGTGGTAAGATATCAACTTTATAAGAGACAACTTTTGTATTTGACATCCAGGATTCATAGTGATTATTAGTACCACTTTTTTTAAGGAAAGACAGTAACATACGCTTTATAATTGTAGAAACATATTTCCATGAATTTATGGAAAGTTACGGTCAAACGTCCGTAAACTGGCAATACGGACAAATTTCCCTAAACAAAATTTTACGGAAGCCACTTCCGTAAAATTACAGTACTTTTCTGTAAATATTTCCGTGAATTTACGGAAATTTTTAACAGTGTAGACAAAGTTGTACTTGGTTCTTGGACTTACTACCAGCCTGGTATTCCTAGAGTTGCTGGTTGCTGGTGTTAATAACTTTGTAACTACTTGTTTCAATGTCTTACGTGAACATCTGCAGCTGTGCTTCATGGTTATTGGCAGCGTGTCTTTGTGTAGGGACGTCACATATTTGACTGAGCCAATCAGAACAAAATAGCTGCGACATCACACAGACTATCTGTGATTGGCGGGTGGAACACCAAGACACTGAGGGTTTGAGCATCTAATCACTGACCACAAGACA
The DNA here is from genome assembly GCA_003012365.1 of Medauroidea extradentata. Taxonomy (NCBI): domain Eukaryota; kingdom Metazoa; phylum Arthropoda; class Insecta; order Phasmatodea; family Phasmatidae; genus Medauroidea; species Medauroidea extradentata. Next base: position 53,188 of record PNEQ01099569.1, on the reverse strand, counting down.
GATGTGCACGTAAGCCAGTGAAACAAGTTATTGAAAATAATATATTTATGACGTCTAAAATACCAAGTCTGACTTGGTTCCAGAAACTAAATTTTCCTGTCACTTCAACAATATTGGATACACAAGGAAGCTTATTTCTAGTTACAGACTACTAGCTGTTTGAAAGCCAGCCCATAATAAAAGCTGAACCGTACAGTAGATGGGTATGTTGTAGTCAGTGAACCAATAGCATCAATAGGACAATGGTGGGCGAAGATACAGAAACCAATAGATAAAGTCAGGCAGTATTCGAGAAAACACGTTTGCTACATTTTGTTTCAGTGCTGTACATGCACATCTGCAGCTCAGCTATGCAGCTATTTAACTCTCGCAGTTAGGGCCATGAAAATTTCGCGGAAATAATTTTGCTCCAGTTTGTTTCAGTGTCGTACGTGCACATCTGTAGATCTGCATTATAGTCGGTGATTGGAGTATTTAAGTATCACGTGTCTTGGGGTTCGACCAGCAAATCACAGACGTGTTGTGTTGGTGTAACCTCACTCTGATTGGAGCAATCATATGAGAGATGTCACTTCACAAACACACGCAGCTAACAACCATGAAGCGGAGCTGCAGATGTTCACATAAGTCTTGCAACAATTTATATAAGTACACTAGTTATTGCCTGTCACTTTGTTCGCGTGGCTTACACTTTAATTCCTATTTAAGTCGGGCAAAAGTTCAGTCTAAATACTCCTAATTATATTATGTAATTAGTGAAATATGTTTTTCTGTTTTTGGGGACTATTAAGAAATAATAAAAGTTTTTCATAAAGAACTTTCGGAAGTGAAAATTGTATGTTATCTCTATATATAAAAATGAAAGCTGACTGATTGACTGACTGACTGACATATCAAACTACAGCCCAAACCACTGGACCTAGAATCGTGATATTTTTTTTGTGTGAGTACCCTTCAGGTCGTAGGCGAGTACTAAGAAGGGATTTTTCGAAATTCGACCTCTAAGGGGGTGAAATGAGGTGAAATGTGTTTCCGAAGAAACGTCGATAGAGCTCGAACCCGACGGCCAATCATCGTGATTTTTACTTTAATACGACACTTGTAAAAATGCATATTAGCCAATTTAAGGATTTTTCGAAGTTCAACTTTTAAGGGTCTGAAAGGACCTTAAATATGTTTCCAATCAACTATCGATATCTATCGAACCCTTCGGGATAGAGAGTTGATATTCACTTCAAAATATTGCTTATATAAATACCCAAAAAGCATTTTAGGTTTTTTTGAAATTCGACCCCCAGGCAGTAAAAAGGGACAAAATGTGTTTTTAATGAATCGTCTATATCTTTGAAACACAATTGGCTATCGTCGTGATTTTAACTTTAATTGGTTACTTTTACAAATGTATATGACAGGACTCAAAGACGTTTCGAAATTCTTTATTTAAAGGGGTGAAAATACGTGAAATGTGTTTTCGATTATCCTTCCTTATCTATCGAATCAATCGAGATATCGAAGTGCTCTTTGCTTTAAATTGGTGCTTTTGTAAATATCCCAAGTACCATTTAAAATATATTGTCTGAATTCGGCCCTAAACTGGTTAAAAAGGGGGTAATATGAGTTTTCGACTCACATTCGATATATATCGATCCCATAGTTTTTTATATAGCGACGTGATTTTTGTTTAGTATTGATGCTTACTCAAATACCTAAAAAATAATTTCAGGATTTTTCGAAATTCGCCACCTAAGGACGTGAAAAGGGGTGAAAAGTGGTGAAAAGCGTTTTCAATTAATCGTCGATATATCTTGAAATCAGTGGGCTAATGTTGTGTTTTTTACGTCCACGAGATACCAATAAAGTATTCTAAAACGTGATTCAAGGGTTTTACGAAATTTATTCTCTTAAGTGGTGAAAAGACCATGAACTTGTTTTAGATAAATCCGCGATATATATCGAACCCATTGAGATATACAATAAAATTTTGCTTCAGGATGATGATTACAGACATTATCGCAAAATCGTTTTCAGATTTTTCGAAATTCGATTTCACAACACTGTGCAGGGGTGATATGTGTTTTTTTAGTGAATGATCGATTTTGATTCGACTGAACTGGCTAGCGATGTGATTTACACTTCAGTTGGATACTTATACAAATGTCTATGATATAAATTAAAAATATTTTGAAATTCGACACCCAAAAGGGTGAAAAAGCACAAATTTTGTTTTCCATCAACCCATGATATCTATCTAACCAGTAGCGATATTGAGGTGTTGTTCGCATCAGAGTGATGCTTACGTAAATATTTTAAAAAAATATGTATGTAATTTTTTTACTTCATAAGAAACGTTATTATTAAGAATAAAACTTAGTTGGTAAATAATCAAGGCAGACGATCCGAAAAGCAGGAACGAGCAGCGAGAAACAACCTATACAGGAGTTTCACTACAGTAACCTATCGAGACGTAGTGTTGTACAACCTCTATGAGCCCAGGACACAGCTATTTTATTTATTTTAATAAATTTTATTTTCATGAATTATTTCGACGTTACGTGACTCAGTTGTTTGTTACTCAGGTCTAAATTCCGGGAGGTTCTGGGCTCGAATTCCGTTAAAAGCTGTGTGCGAACGTTCAATTCTGACACACAAAAACTACAAGGCAGATCGAATTAGTGCAATTTACATGTAGTCTTTAAAAGGGGTAAAATTGCAGTTCGCTTTCCACTTAGGTTCCTGTACAATATCAGCTGACATATCGTCGGTATACTGCCAAAAGTGATTAGGTCTTAAATGCTATTTCGTTTAAAAGCAGTATTAAATTCTATATATTAACAAAAATGTGGTATGTTACTATACAGTGACACAACAGTACGAAACGACGAATAGACTTTAAACTTTGGCAATTGTTCGTTAACAACATATAAATATTCCTAACATTTTTATAATTTTATCTCATTTTGACTTTGTCACTTTTGGCAGTAAACCGACTATATATCCTATATATCACCTCACTAATCTCAGGTTTGGGGCACCAAATACGTTTCCGAGAAACCTTTACCCTCTGAAACTTTGTAATGTCAATAAAGTTAAATTTAATATTTTGAAAATATATAATTTAGGGCACCGTCACCAATGGTTGTGCACAGGGTAAACAGATGTTTCTCATTCGATTAACCTCTTACCTTAAGGTTCCTGGAATTATCCAACAACCTCAAATTAGCTGGACTATAAATAGGGCCCAGGTGAAGTCGCTGTTAGTGGCAGGGACAAACTTAAGACTGCTTTTCGCGTGGGCAGCTATAGTTACTTATTCTGCTGCAGAATTAGTTCAACTAGCCGCTTGGACATTCTAACACTTGATGACTGAAGTATCAATCTTGTGTACAAAGAGGTTTTTCAATTAAAGTAAATATTATCAGTTATGAATAATACTCGCGAGCAAATCCGCGGGGGACTGCTAGTTAAATATAAAATTACACTAAACGGGTTAAATTACGGTAAATATTATTTTGTTTCTTTCGCACCCAAATTTCTGAATTATTTTGGATTATGAACAGTGCATAATAAAGTAAATAGTCATTAATTACAGTTTTACACACTTAAAAATAATAATTTTTTCACCATTTTCATGATTACCTATTCTGCCTTCCTGGTCCCTGTTGCCCCTTTCCACTCCTTTTTCTTTTATATATATATATATATATATATATATATATATATATATATATATATATATATATATATATATAATTCTCGTGTCACAGTGTTTGTACCATACTCCTTCGAAACGGCCCAACCGATTTCAATGAAATTTTGTATATACATTCGGTAGGTCTGCGAATATGTTTTTATCTATTTTTTTACTCCTAAATTCTATTGTTTAGTAAATATTTTTAATTTGATAATTTTAGAACCCGGTTGATAACTGTGTAAGTGATAATTGATCAGTTATCCCCACGAGCTGATACTAGTCTATCCCCATCAGGTGTTGTTGCTCCGTTATTATTATTTATTAATTTCTTTATTATTAGACCTCTACCACTTATATACCACATCCTTACACACTTACAATAAGTTGTTATGTCACAAAACAACGTTTATAGGGACAGCTAATATATATATATATATATTATGTGTATTAAGGGCAGTGGGAGACTTGTGCACTTGTTGCAGGTCGTCCTCCCAATTATCAGAGCTGTATCGGTATTGGTGGAACTGAACATTGATCGCTGCAGTGTGCTGGCTTGCATTTTCTCCATGTCGCCTCCAGCTGTGAGATATTTAACTTCTCTATGTCACTGTTTGTTCACTTGCTCAATTTTTACCTGCCATGGCAGTCTTTTGTTAATATTCGTGCAAAAAACTCACAACTGTTGTAACGGAATGTTTTGAAAAAATCAAGACTAGAGCAGCTATGCGATGCACTATTTTATTTATTCAATACTAAGTAGGTGATGTTTGTTTGCCACAAAATTGAAAACTATTAGATTTGTTGTTACCAAAATATTTATGTACACATTGCAATGCATTTGTGACAAAACTGTAGGGATTTTTTAATATGAAAATTAGGTTGTTTGAAAAAAAAATATTTCCACACTCATTGTTAAACTGCCGGAAGTCTCCTTAAGGAGCCCACCTACCGCGAGCCTCAATGCGCTGCAGTGTGTTTGCAGATACGATTCTTTTAAAAAAACATTTCACAAGCGCCTGTTGTGCCAGTGTATGACAGTTAAACACTCTTCGGACAAGGACGTTATTGTTACGACACTAGGCTAATTCAAAACAACTGTTTCTAAGCCCTCCAGCATAGCTAAATACTGCTCTTCCAGGCTGCCATTATTCAAAATGTAATAACGTGATGTTATTGTCGAACGATTCTTGCAATGAGGCCAAGCTACAAAATAAAGAAGTATTTTGAACTTATACCATTGCAACAACTCTTTTTATAATCTGTTTTATCCAGGATGACAGTAGTTTTGCCTTTGTCAGCAGGAAGAATCACAATATCCGTGTCTCATTAAGTATTTTGATGACTTTCAGTTTATCAGGTAAGATACTTGGTTTTGTTGGGCAAGATGAGGTGATCGCAGTTCGCACACATGGAGCGGAGTTCGTCCTGTTTGGCTGCTGGAAGTTTCTATTAAAGAAACTATGTCTAAGACAGGTGCCCGCCGTGAAGCGAGGCAGAAATTCTACCCTTTCTGTAGAATAGATTTTCTCTGACTCTGACAACGTCTTGCTCGATGCCATAGCGACGCCTAGAGACCTGAAATATTCGCTTTTTATTTTGGCCCCAAGCTGGAATTCCAGCAACTGTAAGTTCGTGCCACTTTTGCAATTGGCCCGTGACTTATTTGACACTTGCTGAAAGTGGCTTAGCCAATAGTACAGAAGCAACTAAACTGCGTTACTGAGCAGCCAGTGAGCAGATAATGTCTGCTTGAATACACACATGTTCTTGCAGGCACCAGTGAACACGCGAATTTTTCCCGTCTCTGACAACGCTGCAGTGGCGTATGTCCAAAATATTTCTTTATAGTTTATACTAACAGAATGTACGCGAATATCAGATATAAACGTGCACACAACTTAACTGCAGTATTCCCACCAAAGGTGGTAGAAATGGATCTGCGGGAAACTTGCACGCTAGTTAGGCCCTGTCTACAATACTGCGTCAGTGGCGGGGCCTTGTCATGCCATACAGTGTGTGACCTCTGTCGCCAACAATGCAACCAATCTACGTGAGACAAATGAGGACCCACATTAGCGCACTGTTATTGGTTGTTAATCGCAGTCGTCATGGATATAAAACTCGACATCTTTGCCGAAATCGTTTCCCTTACACATCTATGCCTTGTTCTTTGGTATATTTACACTGGTATTAATGCGGCCGCCTACCCCACGCTTCAAATACGTTGTAGTGTGTTCGTAAACAGATTTTTTCTACGAAAATACTCCACGTGTGCCCACTGTGTCTTCGTACGAAAAGAAAACAAACTTCAGACAAGGTCGTAATCTCATTGTTAAGACACCACTCTAATTAAAAACAATGTTTCTAAGCTCTCCAACATGGCTAAAAACGGCCCTTTCATACTTCAGTTCTTCAAAATGTACTAACCGTACGTATGTGAAAATCAGGTTGCAACCTGCACTGAACTTAGTTGCAGACTTTCCACAAATACAGTTATATGGTCACCGCTACTGTCCCATAGTAAAAATTGTTTGACGGGAAGGTTACACGCTAGTTCAGAGCTTGGCTCGTTGAGGCGACGCGGCATTTGATGCGCGCTTCAAGGTCGACCTTACTGCTCCGTCGCTTTTGAGCCTCTCACGTGAGAGTAGGCGGCGCCTTTAAGCTGTATTCACAACCACCACTTAGCATACGAAGCTAATTTCATCACCATGTTTTTGTTTTTCATTCGTACCAAATATTTTTTCCTTTTTTTAGGCACAAAATACGACTGAAATTGGTTCTTATTAAATTTTTTTATCTTTCGTAGTTTTTGCGTAATAACTTGTTAAATTAAACATTTGTATGTTTCCGTTTTAAAGACTACATTGAAACCAACTCACTTGCCAAACAATAAATTCTCAGTAGTTAAAGACGTCGCAGGGTACAAAGTCACGTACATAAAAGCAAAGAATATATTTTTTTATATATTTGAATAAAGATGCTGAAATTAAAAATAAAATTTTAAAAACTTCAATATATTTTTAAAATACTAATATATTTTATTTTGTGGTTTGACATAGCTGAATTTGTAGCCTGCAACATCGTTATTCACTGTTGATTTTTTTTTCACTTTGGTAAGTGAGTTGGTTTTGTGTCGTCCTCAACACGTAAACATGCTAACTTTGGCTTTAAGGGCTTGGGCCCGAGTTTCTCGGCTTTCGAGAGAAAAATTTTTTAAAATGCATACGAGAGTCGATATCGTAAAAGCGCTTCGTAACTTTTTTGCATATTGGTTTTACTATGCAATGTAATTTTTCGAGACAAACTGTATGACGAGTATAGCTAATTTATCAGTTAAAATGAAATTTCGTTAATTTACTAATTAGCAACTTTATTGTAGTCTTCTGACTTGACAAAATTAGAATATGCAGTTTAAATCAGTCAGAACAAAGTTACGAAGCGATTTTACGATATCGGCTCCCATTTATGTTTTAAAAAATAATTGTCGTTAAATGCGAAGAAACTCGGGCCCGTGCCCTTAAGGAGCAATTACGCAAAAAAAATATGCGAAATAAAAAATTTTATAAGAACAAAATTTAGTCATAGTTTGTGTCTGAAAAAAGAAAAAAATAACTGGTACAAATATAAAAATAAAAACATGGTGATGAAAATTGCAATATACCGCGCCCTGTGTAAAAGTAGAAACACGGAGTGTGCATACTGCATTCACATCCTCGCTTAGCGTACGTACGTACGTAACAGAGCTGATAAACTTTCTACTTCGTACGTACGCCAAGTGTTGGCTGTGAATGCAGCATGCGCAAACGTAAGCCTTAATTAAATATTAATTTATGTTGAGAAATCAATTATCTTGCGGTCTTAAATTGTTTAAATCGCTTCGTAAGGTAAAAATGAATTTGGATAATCTATTACCGATATATTGTGCATTCAAGTTGCGTTAGTTTATTTACAAAATTCTTCTTCTTCCTGTAAGCAAGCAACAATCGCAGCTGAGTTAGAGCATGTTCTATCGCAATCATACTCTTCTCTGATTGGCTAGTCATCTTTATCGCAGTGTCGATGCGGTGCACGCTTCAGAGTCGCCCTTATAGCTCCGTCACTTCTCAGCCTCTAGCGTGCAGGTAGGCGGCGACCTTAAGGATGTTTAAGTGCGTTTAATATCAATATTAAATAATTTATATGATTCTAATTTTAATATATTAATGACCCAGTTCAAAAGGGAAAAAACTAAAAATTACCAGTTGTGAGTAAAATGCACACAGAAATATTTCCGTTTCGTCGAAAAACTGTTAATTAACATATTTGGTTTGTATTTATTTTATTTAAGCAGAAGTATTGACGCAATTATTTAAGGTGTTTAAAAAGTTTATAGGCAGCCTTGCTGAAATTATCACACATTAAAATAAAATAAATACAATTTTTGCTCTTAATGACGTCAGAAAAAGAGGAATATTATTATAAGAAGTGAATTTCCGTGTTGTTTTTCTTTTCAACTGAGTAGAGAACAGCTCTGTCTATGTGTTAGTGAGACAAACTAAAAAATAAATTTTTTTTGAGTTGTTTTCCTTTTGAACTGCGCCATTGAATTATTTATTATATATTTACTCATATACTCATACATTATATGTATTTATATATATTTATTATATCTAGTTTAAATTTATAATTTTATGTATAAATTATATATATTATATATTTCTTTACACATCATTTTATATAATATACACATGTCAACAAAGATTTCTCGTATGAAACAATTTTAGTATACATAGTTTTCTCGTAACGGTACGTAAAAGTCAATATTTACATGCTACGCTGCAATTGCTAACAGTGAATACCAATTGACTTTCTTAAACGAAAAAATTCACAGTAAAATAACATGCCATTGGCTACGTAACCTAATACGAGAAAAAACTGATATTGAACAACTTGTTTTATTTTAATAAAAATTGACAAATTTTTTAAAGATTCAAAATTTTACGTTGTAGGTTTATAAATGTTATGTTACGTATCCCGTGCCATGTTATTTCATGGTGAATTATTTCAGTTGGTTGAGTCAACTGGTTTGTATGGCAGCGTAACATGCATATTTTGACTTTGACGCAACCATGCGAGCTAAAACTGTTTAGTAAGAGGAAACATTTTCCAGTGAACGTTGTTCGTGTCCCAGTTCTGGGTGCGCAGGATCTGTAAGGCCGATCCCAGCACGAACATGGCATTCATCACCGCCTCTATGTACATTCTGTCCACCGTAGGCTCGCCTCTTGCTAATTACAGCGACGATACATGTGTGTGGTTTATATTCCATGAAGTACCGTGGTATATGTCGACGTTATTTACTAAAGTAATACAATATTAATAGAGTGACCTCCGATTATTATATCTGGTTTGCATTACTGACAACTGTTTGAGAAAAGTTAAAATACAATCAACTTTAAGGCTAGTTTACAAATGTTGTTTCGTGACATAAAAAAGTCATCACAATTTTGGGACTTCTTATTTTCCTCTTTTTTTTTTTCGCCCGTAATTTTTCCGCAATTAAGTACATTTAATTGAATAATTTTTCACTAAAACAAATCATCTTTCAAAAATATATATTTGAAACGTTTCATCTCAAGACAGTTAGTAAGTAGCACAAATAAAATATAAACTTGTTGCTATTAACTGAGTATGGATTGTCTTTAAACTAGTTTCACTCAGACACCACTGCTGTTGTAATTCAGAAATATTTCACAATTATATTTTCCTCGCACTGCTTAATGATTAATTTCCGAATTTTGCAAAAATATTGATTTAATTGGGTTATTTTACCTTTTGTATGTCAATGGCCTAAATTGGAAAGTTATGTTAAAATTAGCAGAATCACACTCTAAACACTGAGCTATTTTAAATAGCGGCTGACAGCTGGTGACTTCACTGATAACAAAACAAGGATGAAGTAAAGTGCAAATGGAACAGTGACTGAAGTAATAGTAGACTTCAAATTGCTGCTATTCTCAGTGAACCAAAGAATTGTTATCAGCAAGTTGTAATGATACAAATGACGAGATAATTAGCAAAAATATTTTGCATGTTCTTTTAATGTCTTGTTACTCTAAAAGTAAGATACAATGAGAAGGATATCTCGAATATATCTGTGGAATTTAGAAACAATAATAGCATTTATTTAATAATTTCATATCAACTCTTCGCCCTAAACAAATTTATGCAACTGCTGATGTGTAAAAAAGGGTAAGGGGGTAGGTGGAGGTGTTGGCAAGAAGAGAAACTATTTCTAGTAAAACTTGTCTTATTTACACTTATATACTTCTGATGACAATACTGTATTTTATTGTGTTGATTTTAAAACTATTACAAGACCATTACATTCACACCGGTTTGCAATATTATTTTTGTATTCGTGGGTTATATCTAGATAACTAGGTAGCTGGATATATCTACCTACTGGTAACATTGAAAATTGCTTTTGTCATACACATTCATATTTGTATTTCAAAATGCAGATTATTTTTAACAATATTCCTACATCAATAGGAACAATCACATGGGCGGCGTAGTGATCTAAGATAACTTAAATTTCGGAACATTAAGTAACCTAATTGTACTAAACTCAATATATTAAACAAATATAGTATATAACATAACGTTGTTGGTTATAGAGTTAGATGTATATTCAGTGGTTTAAGCATTCGCCTGCCACCATAGGGATCCAGAGTTGACGCTGATCTTTACATATTTTGCCGGGCAATGCCATTGGTTGACGGGTTTTCTCGAGGATCTCTCGTCTACACCGTGCCCTCATTCCGGCGCTGCTCCATACTTATCTCATTCACTATCATAAGACCTCGCTGTTAATTAAAAGCCGCGTAAACCACTTCACTTACCTATAAATGTGCGTTATGCCAGACCCAGGAACTTACAGTCCAGGAATTTTAGGACTTTATAATGTAAGTATGAAAATTTGGTCATTAATATTGCAAACCTTACTGAACAACAAACTGAAATTCCCCTATTTTCCCAATAATGTGTCATCAAGTTTTTTCGTGCACAATAATGCTTACTCTTCCAAACTCTGCGGCACAAGGACGCAAATATACCTGCAGAAACTATTTGCATGAGTTGACATCCACCGGGATCGAGTTAAATTAGGTGGAGTGACACTGTCCCCTGTCAATGTTCTACATTTGGTGATTCTAACAGGCTTATAACAAGACATGTCACCAGCATTGCTACACTGTGTAAGTCGTTTAAAACAATTTGTTAAATTATTTACTGCAATATTAACTTTATGCTCCTGCTTCTCAAAAGACAACAGCTCGTACGATGTACTATTTCGTACAGATTGTCTTGAATGCAGGTTTATATTTGTAATATCATGCACGTGACAAATTAATTAAGTTACGTCTTCAAAACATATGGTTTAAACTATCTGGAACATTACTAAAAATTATATAGAACTTAAGTAAACAACACAATTTTGAATAATTCCCCGTGAAATTGCTGAAACACTTTACGATAATTTTGTTTCAGTGGTAGATATACTTGTAAATCGTGATAGGAACTGGACTGCGTCATTACAGTATTATCAATGTCCCAAAATCCTTTACAATAATTTTCATAAACCGCACGACGCCAGCAGATAAATAATATATTATAAATTCGCTTAAAACAACAAACTCTTCTGGATATGGTCAAATCAATAGTAATTTATTAAACCAGTGCAAATATTTCATCAGTATCCCATTGAGCCATACATGCAATAGTATGCTAGATAGTGGTGATTTTCCGGATAGATTAAATGCTGACACTGTAAAACATTTGTTTAAAAGAGGCGATAAAGAAAAAATGGAGAATTATAGGCCTATATTTTTATCTACATTTGCTAAGATTCATTTACATGACGCTCTAACTGGTTGTCAGTATTTAATTCAGAAAAAAAAACTCTCTACTAATGAATCATCCTACAAACTTACGTCTACCATATTAAATGCTTGGAACAATAAAGACAATATTATATTAGGATTGTTTTGTGACTTTTCAAAGGCATTTGACTGCAATAACTATAAAATACTTATTGATAAACTGCACTACTATGGTGTAACTGGCACTGTGAATAAACTGATTGATTCTTACTTGTCACAACGGAAACAACATCTATCATTAATGAATTATAAGCCAAATAATCATATCCTACCAAGGCCAGAATATTTCAAGCATGGTGTTCCCCAAGGTTACATCTTAGGACCTCTGTTCCTCATATTTATCAATGATCTGCCACTTAGCCTTGGACCTGAAACCACTCCCATCCTCTTTGCTGGAGATACAAGTGTTCTTATTAAAATGAAAACACATAGTCAATTATTGAATAAAAAATGTTCCCTATTTTTAAAAATGTAAGATTGGTTTGCCGAAAATAAACTGACTCTAAATTATGATAAATCAAATTGTATTGAGTTTTTACCATGCAGCAAAAATAACCCAGGTGACAATTTTTCAGCAAAGGATGGCAACCTCATGAATGTTGATAATGTAACAGCAGTTGTTTTTTAATTTCACAGATGGTAAATAATATTGCTATAACAGTATTTTTTCGCGGCTGTGAACACTGATGCACGTGTTTTATTGAACTCTTATAATCAGCATAATGATGATATCAGTATCGTTAGCTGCGACAACTTGTTTGTCAGAGACATAGTTTCCCAGGGCAGTTTCCACAAGCAGTGCGTCTGCATCGGCAGGTGCCTGAAGAACAGCGAGTACTGCATGTTCTAAGCTCTCAGAGAGCAAGCTGGTGAGCTGTGAATTGTTGTGTGTGTTATTGAGGAAATACTTTTGTGAAGTTGTGACAGCTGTGTTCTTATCATGCATGATGCACGCTGTGCTTTCTTTATTCTTCTTTGTTAGCAGTACTTTCTCTATACCCATCGAACACTACATTAGTTCTGGACGAATATTGTTTCACCACATACTGTAGGTAAGAATGAACGACTTCATCATATGTTAGTGGGTGGTCCCAGACAAATTCATGTAGAAGATTACCACCATCAATTATTATAGTGGCTGCTTCATTCACTCTGTCTGTACACACGTGGGAAGTTAAGTCCTGCAGCAGCATAGACTTGGCTGTTTTTCGCATTGATACCTCATCAAACAAAGAGGGTGGCTAGTTCATACTTCAGATACTCCATCAAATCACCACATTGGTGGTGGGTGGCCATCCAAAGTGCATGAACAACTGTTGGGGAACAATTTCTTCCCGCATGGTAACACTTCGGCTCGTAACAAATTAAAAATAATCAACATCTACTTCATTTACTGAGCGAAGAACGAAACAATAGCAAACCGTCTGCCATCTTGCTGGTACATTTCGAACTGAAACGAATGTTATTGTGGCGTACGCTTGTATTTGAACAACCGTATCTCGGTAACCGATTACCACATAACAGAGCACGATACACTGTTGAAAAGATCAAATATTAAGGAATTTCATGTACCTTTTTCTGGTAATTGCCACATTTTTTACCCATTGATAGATTTTATCATAAATTCTATGAATTTCGGAGAATTGTCGGAGTTCCGTCGAATAAATTTTTGTCTTTGGCTATATTTTACCACTGTAACTGCATATATATGACTTTGATGTCGTCCATTGGTTAATTTAACTCGATCCCGGTGGACGTGAGTTCATACGAATAGTTTCTGCGGGTACATTTGCACCCTGGTGCCATTTAGTGTCACTTCTTGCACGAAAAATACAATGACGCCGACATGGGAAAATAGGAGAATTTCAGTATGTTGTTCAGTAAGGTATCTGGTATTTATTAGCAAATGTTCAGATTTACCTAATTTTTTCCGAACTTCTTTTAAATAATTGACCTAAAACTCCTGGGCTATTACGGCAGAACTAGAGTAAAATATTGTTGTGAAACCATTTGCTCCAGACATGCTGCATGTGTGCCACATTTAGCTGTGATCTTTTAGTGATTTTTGTAATAGGGTGTGTGACAGAGTGAAGTGTTTTCTTAGATATACGTCATTGCTCGCGAATGTTAGTGCATCAACAACCCGCAGTAACACAAGAGGACTAAGCACGAGAAAATGAACAAAAGAAAAGAAGAAAACAAGCCAAGGAAGCAACAAATGGTTGTAGTCAACGATCATACAAATAATTCCAAAATTGGAATACAGTCGGCGTGTAATGGAAACAAATAACAAAACAGAGAAGTCAAACTGACAAGGACTGAAGAAGGTGCATGAAAATGGCAACACTTCAGATTGCCATGCCTAGCTTTTTGGACAGCTCAGGAGCAATGTTATTATGATGGGTGCGGTGTGGATAACACTCCATTTTGCTCTCAACTGTGTTTTCCTAACTCGCATAGGAAACATGACACACAATTTTGTTAAGGCCATGCTCTTTAGTTTTGACTGTGTTTTGCGATAGTTATTTTTTAAGCCTAAACGAGAGCAGATATAAATATCTGTCTGGCAATTTTGTTTAAAATGGTTTCTGCCGCTACAGATAATTGTTTCAAAGCAAGAAATTATACGATTTCGGCTAAAAAGTCAATTATCCAGAAATTCGTTAATTACATAATTAACTAAAACCGTAGCATTTATTGACATGAAAAATTCAACCAACATGGAGAAGACGATTTTTAACAAAACTGCCAGACAGATATTTGACATCTACTTCCGTTTAGACGTGAACAATTAATATCCCTAAAAACGTAGAAACTAGAGACCATTGCCTTAAATAAATATTTCACAACTACAATACCTTTGAAGGGAGTGAATGTTCTTTTTCAGACTCTCAATGAATTATTATTTAAAAATAAGCTATATCAGATTACTTTGAATATAATACAAACCTAATAAAATATGAATGACTAATAGTTACTAGTTATTTATCTTTACGCCCAACGTATTTCACTTATTAAACTTGGAAAAAGGGGGGAAGGGATAATTTCGCTGTTTAATTTCAACCTGCGTACACGTGTGCGATGTTATAACTCAGTGAAATCACTTGATACTGTTCTCCGAAATGAAAGAAGTCTTCTTGCGAAGCTTTAACCTCTCACCTTCCTTTCTTTCCACGATGGTAATAAGTTTCCACCATAGTAACAAGTGTCTAACAGGTTTATGACAGACTCGGTGTAGAGATGAGAACACTGAAATAAGTAAAAGCTCCAATATGTCCTTATCAGAGTTATAAAGTGTTGGCACTAACATAAATTTAAGGAAGTACAAATGCTACACTATTGTATACCACCAAAATAACCGGGGGGGGGGGGGGATATATACCTAAGTTACCATATTCCCTCTGTCTCAGCGTCAGTGCTGTCAAATAGCCAAGATGTGGACAGAGTTGCGTTTGAAACATATTTATCGAAAAATTTATCAATGAACGTAATTGATGACTGCTTAGTATTACTATTCTGAGAATGTCAGGCGTTGTAAACCTATGACCAGTCCTGCACTAAACTTTAATGCATTTTTTGCGGCTTAAAATGCGTTTTTTTTAACACCCGACCAAAAAGTAGAGGTATTATAATGTTGAAGGCTATGTCCGTTTGTGGCTTTGTAGCTCACAAACGGATGCCGCGATTAAAAAAAAATAACAATTTAAATATGACAGCTAGTTTCATTGGGATGGTTATTAGCGGTATTCGATAAAAACGTGTTCAGCTGTTTAAAGGTTTCAGTGTGAGAATTACGTAGCTATGTCATGTAATGTTTATATTAGTAAAACAAAATTAAATCATTTTTGGAAACGTGTAAGCACATACAATAAACTTTTGTTTTTATTATTACGTCATAAAATGATGGTGTCACAGATTAATATGTTTTGTATAGAGTCGCGGCATCGACACGAAGATGCGCGCCAGTTAAGTGACTTGGGTCTATAGAGGCTAGGGTGAGGCGTTACAAGTTAGATTGAACCGCCCTTAGTGCTGGTGCACGAACAAGCCTGAAACACATCCACAACCTTAACATATCCCCCTTGTGTGTGTGTGTGTGTGTGTGTGTGCTGGAGGACAAGGTCTGTGCACTCTTCCCCTAGACTCTCCAGCATAGTTGTGCGAGGGTTGTAGCAGCTCCATTGTCACTCTGGAGTCTCCAGCCAGCCCCTGGACCTGGAGGCTGGAGCTGGAGAAACGCCACTACGCTGCTGTGGATCGATACCGCCAAGGCCTGGGGATTTACTGCCCCTCCCCTCCCCCTTCACCGCTGGTAGACGTGATAACTACCCACCTCCCCTGCTTCGTTTAGGTAATGAGCTCGGCCTGTGAGCCCGGCCTGTATCTCGCCTCACTAATTGCTACCTGCAACTGTTCTCCGCTCTGCAGCCGCCCTTTCTACACAAGCAACTCCTCGTGTAGCTGTTGTGTAGCTGCAGTAACATTTATCACATTCTTCATGACAATAATTGCTAATACTTTGTAATTTGCTTCTGTTCTAAAATAAGCCTGAGATGTCTATTTCAAAATTTGTGCTGTAAATTTTGTCCTGCATTGAGACACATGTTGCAAAATGTAAATAATTATGATCTATAAGTAGCTGTCAAATGGTACTGAAGTTTTACGGGACAGAGTATAATACTGAGGATTGCACATAAAGACAGGATAAAGGCGAGTCGTCTGTGTTAAACATCACAAGGCCTCCAGCGATATTCTAACTCACCAACGTCCTAAAGACACACCCAATGTACTGTTCGACCTTCATTATTGGCCAACATTCAACCTCTGGGATTGTTAGTGCTCAAATTGAAGCACCAGGATTTATGTAACAGGATTTAGAAGCAATCATGTTAGTTTCAGCAGTCACCATCTGTTATTTCTTTCTAGCCAGTAGTAGCATTTTTTTGTACAACACTGGTGAATACTAGCATGACAACGAGATTGTATTGTTGTAAGATGCCAATGATGGAGCAGATAAATTATCATCGTAGTGCAGCCCGAAAAATATTTGCACATAGATAAAAACACTGGAAAAATCGCGGGAATTGTTGACAGTTTGTTTGCATGCAACTTGCTGTGCAAAACACTGAAAGTTTTTGTATCTATATTGGTTATAATTTATTTAAAGCACAGATTCTCTCTTCAACATGCCCAGTTAGAACTGTACAGCTTTAACATAGGACGTGTGTGATTTGTCCCGGAACTGTCCACACGTGTCACAAATACCACCATCTAATAATATTAGGGTAAATATACTACAGTTCATTGAATTCTAACTTGGCTTCTTTTACATACAGTTTCTTTAAATTTTCACTTATTTATACATAAACGAAGAAGTTATCTCCGTATATTCACGAAGACATCCTGTCGTAGGTCAGTACATTTACTTTTACGGTAGGTTTTTTTTCTTTTCATTTCTGCTTTTTAACAGGAATTAACTGTTTGTATGACTAGAGAATTGTAACATTACAGCATTGACAGTCTTCCATGTAAATTACGACTTATAAATTGTTTAGTTTTACCAAACATTTCATTGAATGTATTCATGCAATGACTAAAATTTGAGCACTGTTCAGCAGAAATGTATAATTACACACTAAAACACTTTCTTTCCCAGAACACTAAGCTTGTTTCCATACGAGTCACTGCAAAGAAGCGTTGCCGCAAAGAAGATTTTAGTTAAGGTGTAAATGAAAAACTTAATTTTAATTTCTCTTAGACATATTTTTCCTACGTGAAGCTTGTCTTAAAATAAGTTACAATTTACCATAACAAAAATTATTTTGAACTATTTTAATAAGAACACGATCTTTTGTTAACATTACTTAACTCTTCAAACAAAAATGTCCTTTGCGGCAAAGATACTTTTCACTGACTTACATTCAAAGAAAATTTGTGACGTGACAAAGAAAATGTTTAAGAGTGATGGAATGCTTTTATAGTTTTAGTACTTTGAAGACAATATCCGTGTATTTCTCAAGTTACGTTTCTATGAACACCTTCCTGTACTTGAATACATAGCGTTGTAGTTATTCTGTCCCGCTAATGTTCACGAGTATTGTTCGAAAAATACACAGCTGCGTCAACATTTACTCTCGTGAAGACAGCGTTCTTTATAATACTGTAATGAACAAGATAATTTATGATTCAGATTACGAAAGTGGTTTAAATAAAGACATATAGGCACGTCATTGGTTGAAAACAGGCCAATCATGAACGTTTTTCGATACAGTGGGTGTGTCGTTTGTGGTGTAGGCCAATATTATGGCGAACTCTAAAATTTTTATGTAAAATGTACAAGTAATTTATTTGCATTTATAATACTTTGTATTCATTGTGCACTGCAGAGCGATTTTCCTTTGTTTACCAGTATCATTCGTTCTAAGCTGCAGATTAAGGCCCTTCTCCTCTGCGTCTACGGTTTTCTCGATAATTATTTTTAGGTCAAAACGAGAGAAGATTTTAGAAATTTTTTTTGACAGTTTCGTTTAAAGTGGTTCTTACTATGTCGGCTAATTTTTATAACGCATCAAATACTATCATTTGAGCTAATTATGTAATCAACGTAATTTCTGTTAAATCGCTTAAGTTAAGAACAGTACAATTTCTTATTACGAATTAAATACCTAGAACGAGAAAAACCTACTTCAAACATAATCGCCAAACATATGTGTGGTACCTACTCTCCTTTAAGCTGTAAAAATGAAATTAAGTAAAATAACTATCGCAAAAAATATGGGAGCATCGCCGCATCGTGGCAATTAGTAACCGTTTTGAAATTTGGACTGAAAATATATAAAAATTATGTAAACCATCATGATCACCATAATACGTTCTTATTTAATTATATTGCTCCTTTCTTGCGTTTTTCTGACACTAGTACGTGATCATATATTACAAAACTGCAAAATATATATGAAGTTGCGTGGTTGATACAGTTGAAATCATTGCAGTGGTTGGCTGTACTGCATATAAGAAAGTTTACTGAACACATACATGCTGACTGTTTTCCTTGCAATGTATCCCCGGTTAAGGTTAATGTACTACATGTTAGAAAGACAATGTGTTTTCTTATGGGAGAGTTTGGCTCAGGGAAAATTTCTGCCACTAGTTTCGCTGCCACCGCTAGGACAAGAAAATAGGAAACCGTAGTAAAATTGATTTTAACTAAGCGTGGTAAAAAGAAAAGGCATTTAATTTAATTTTAATGTGAAATACAAACAAATTTTGGCTTTCAAATTATTAACTTTATGTAACTTAAAATTCAGGATAGCTCTGTGATTGGTCAGTTTAGACCTCTTATCGACAGCAGCGCTCAAGCGGCAGAAAATGTCCCTGTGACAAACTTTTAACAGTGATGCCTCCAGCATGTAGTAGGATTAACCTTACCTCGGTGGATCCAGCAGATCTTCAGGTCACCCTGGCTGTCGGCAGGTATTTCACTGTCGCGAATGTTGGCATCCCTGCGCTCGGTGCTTCACCCTCGCAGTCAGCCCTCACCCTTGACACTGGAGGTCACTGGCTAGGGCAGAGGAGAGGGGAGGGGAAGCCCACAAGCCCACAGGGGAGGCATTTTCCTAACAATAACGGAACAAATTCACCGCGCACTCTCTTCGTCTTGCCAGCATCCACATCTAGGAGGGTGGAGATATGTATTCCTTGAGGAGAACTGAAGGGGAAGGGGGGCTTGGAGGGCGCCCACACACACCCACACACGCACCCCTGCACGGCCATCACGACATCGTTGTGAAACATTCAAATCCTTCTTTTCAGCGGCCTCCCTCGCCCGCCGGGTCTGGGGGTGCCTGACCTCGACAAGGGGACCCGGGAAAGTTAGTTCAGAATTTCAAATCGTGTTCATTTGACTGCCACCCTCGCCCTGTAACGTGTCTCCCTCTTTCCAACCGTCCCTCCGCTTTCATCCAAGATATCATCCCCTCTCAAGTCTGCGGTCGGCGGGAGGTTTTTTATTCATGTAAAATAACCTTCGACCTTTTCCCTCCGGCTTACACTTCATAAAACTTTACTCCCCCAAAGCCCTTCAAGTATTTGCCTAACGTGCCGTCCGTAACGATTTCAACCCTCCTGTGCGGTATACATACAGTCACACCTCTTGCTAGGTAGGGCGCTGATCTTCTGTACAAGCCTCTTCTCTGTGCTTCCTCATCTTCTTCAGGAAGTGTTTTATGCTTCACAAATCCCTCAGAATCCTTATATCCAGTCAACACTCGTTAAAAAAGCGTTATTTGTGCACTTTTCAACCGCATGCCACAATGTGTGAAATCTATCCACATTTTAACCTGTTCACTCACAGGGTCCAACATATTGAACGTGTTGCATGCGAAGGAACCTTATGGCCAGCGTTGTACGAGGTGAAAAGTAAGATCCCGAAACGTCAAATCTCAGAGGTTGACCTGCTTGGTAGATACTCCTACAACTCTGGTTTATGATTGGCTTACGCAAATATCGCCGAGGCGAGGTGGATAGATTTTTGTCAGTGAAGATTCCGACGTTGGTGAGGAGTGATGTGAGGTGATTACGGACCAGACCTGGAATGAAAGGGTGAGGTAAACGGGAGATCCCCGAGGAAACCCACTTACCAATTAAATCGTTCTGCACGATTCCCACGTGCAAGCATCGTGGTCGAAAATGTGTATCGGCACTCGTTACAGAGCTTTGAGCTAATAATAAAGAAGAAACAATATGTTGTACCTATCACTGTGTCAGTGAGCAGACAAAGAACAGCTGATGCTGCTTGATTACATAAACAAGGAAATATATGTATGTTTTATGTTTGTAGATTACAACTTACTGGCTTTTCTTCCTTTGTTTTGGTTTTATTGCGGGTTTTCTGCAATACGGCAACATTTACCCGCAATGTCGTATGTCCCAAAAAAATTGTGTTAATTATGCAAACCCATAGCAAGAATATTTCAAAGATCACAACAGAAATAACGTAAAACACACACACACACACACACATATATATATATACATATATATATATATATACGCGTTGAACAAAATATAATATTTCTATTAGACATAATACTCCATTTATTTTTTAATTATTAATGTCGATTCGCGATATTTCCTTTTTAATAAATAAACACTTAAACCAGTGAAACTAAATTTGTTATTCAACATTTTTCAGAAACGTATTTATCATTTTTAACGTTTATAACTTCAAAAATGTCATACTTCTCAAGAATATGTCATCCCTTATTTTGCCCCCTGAAGGGACGAATTTTCAATAATGATAATACAACTGACTCTAATCAATAAACAGAAGCACAAACACCAATTTACGTATTTCTGAGTTCATAAATGACGAACATTCACACATTTTTCATACCTTATTTAACCCCCAAGGAGATGAATATAAGAACTCCCTTATTAGTCCTCACATACGTTACATAAGGAACTGTTCATGCTTCTAGACCGACCTGTTTAAACCGTGTCTTGCCTGTCAGTCAGTGCTAAGTTTGTTACGTACATCAGTCCCAAGCAACTTGATTTCAGCAATTAACATTTTAATCAATTTAAATAATGTGCTGAGTTCACTGGTTCACATATATGAAATGATTTCATTGTCAATAATATTGTACAAGGACACGAGTCGTATTTATTGATTGTTGATTCACGGTCACATTATAACAGTAACTACTTGATATTTGGATGGACGTCATTACACATTTTTTCTACACATTCTATTAATATTGGACGCTTTAGTATCGTAAAACATAAGTACTTTCCAGGCCAGAAACATTGATGTTGTTACACATAAAACGAGTGTAAGTTACAGGGTTAATTGGATAGTATAAACACACATTGGTTGCCCCGATACATATATTTCTTTTATTGCTCTTTTAAGCCATCCACTCTGCGTATGTCACAAATCTTGCAATATTAATGTGTTTCTACCAACATGTAGGGACCTGTTGAGTTTGCGTTATT
This sequence comes from Medauroidea extradentata, assembly GCA_003012365.1. NCBI lineage: Eukaryota > Metazoa > Arthropoda > Insecta > Phasmatodea > Phasmatidae > Medauroidea > Medauroidea extradentata. The sequence continues at coordinate 31,576 of PNEQ01099569.1, read as the reverse complement.
CTCTGGCGAAATAAACATTACAATAAACAAACAAAACCTGCCAAATGTACAATATTTTGAACAAGCTTATGACAAATATTAAACGAAACATTAAATGTTAGCAATTTTTATAAACGTTTCTCATGGACTTTTGTAAGCATTCTCTACTTAAACTGGTTCTGTAGCAGGAAGTAATTATATTTCTCCCTGAAAATGTAGTTTTAAAGATTTCTCAAGTCTCCCTGTATGTAATTCAAACCCTTGCTGCCAATATGTGAACGAATATTTGTAAACTGACTTAAGAATGTTGAGGCAGTTGAAAAGAGTTCTTATTTCGTGCGTTGTGATGATGGTGAACTAAGAGATATTTAAAGAGTCTAATATGTTGGTACGTGTTATCTATTATTCTTTTTTTTTTTTGGGTAGTGCAATGATATAATTTATAAATAAAAGGCAACAGATCTTAAGTATACATACCTTATACTAAGATGATGTCGCAAAGTTTGCCAGTCGCTACGTATAATTGGAGTTAGAGCACAGTGTCAGTTAGACCGCTGTTGCTCTCAAGGAGTAAAAATCTCCATCAGCATGTCAGGAGCAGCGGGTTGCCTGCCAATGCAGGGGTATGAAACCACCCGACCATCTAGTAATGTCACGAGCCCCGGCCATCGACTAGGCACACCCCCTCCTTCTCCACCCCTGTGACATAAGAGCTGCTCTGATCAACCGCGCTTCTGTAGTGTAGAACACACAACTGTACATAAGTAACGACGCTTACCCAGTAAACATGGAAAATTACCTACTTAATGCAGTCATCTATATATATATATAAATATATAAATATATATATATATAAATGAAAGCTGACTGACTGACATATCAAACTGCAGTCCAAACCACTGGACCTAGAACCGTGAAATTTTTGTGGCGGTTCCCTTCAGGTCGTAGGCGAGCACTAAGAAGGGATTTTTCGAAATTCGACCTCTAAGGGGGTGAAAAGGGGTGAAATGTGTTTCCGAAGAAACGTCGATAGAGCTCGAACCCGACGACCTATCATCGTGATTTTTACTTTAATAGGACACTCGTAAAAATGCGTGTTAGCCAATTTAAGGATTTTTCGAAGTTCAACATTTAAGGGGGTAAAAGACCTTAAATGTGTTTCCAATCAACTATCGATATATATCGAACCCTTCGGGATAGAGAGAGTTGACATTCACTTCAAAATATTGTTTACGTAAATACCCAAAAAGCAGTTTTAGGCTTTTTTGAAATTCGACCCCCAGGCAGTAAAAAGGGGCAAAATGTGTTTTTTATGAATCGTATATATCTTTGAAACACAATTGGCTATCGTCGTGATTTTAACTTTAATTTGATACTTTTACAAATGTCTATGACAGGACTCAAATAAGTTTCGAAATTCTTTATTTAAAGGGGTGAAAATACGTGAAATGTGTTTTCGATTATCCTTCCATATCTATCGAATCAATCGGGATGTCGAAGTGCTCTTTGCTTTAAATTGGTGCTTTTGTAAATATCCCAAGTACCATTTAAAACATATTATCCGAATTCGGCCCTAAACTGGTTAAAAAAGGGGTAATGTGTGTTTTTGACACACATCCGATATATATCGATCCCACAGCTTTTCATATAGCGACGTGATTTTTGTTTAGAATTGATGCTTACTCAAATACCTAAAAAGTAATTTCAGTAATTTTCGAAATTCGCCACCTAAGGACGTGAAAAGGGGTGAAAAGTGGTGAAAAGCGTTTTCAATTAATCGTCGATATATCATGAACCCAGCGTGCTAATGTGTTTTTTTCGTCCACGAGATACCAATAAAGTATTCTAAAACGTGATTCAAGGGTTTTTCGAAATTTACTCTCTTAGGTGGTGAAAAGACCTTGAATGTGTTTTAAATAAATCCTCGATATCTATCGAACCCTCCGAGATATACAATTAATTTTTGCTTAAGGATGATGATTACAGAAATTATCGCAAAACGGTTTTCAGATTTTTTGAAATTCGATTTCTCAATACTGTGCAGGGGTGACATGTTTTTTTTTTTTTTTTTTTTTTTTTTTTTTTTTTTTTTTTTTTTTTTTTTTTTTTTTTTT
>PNEQ01099569.1:5729-29383 GCA_003012365.1 Medauroidea extradentata | reverse complement strand
TCTAAGATGTAAATTTAAAATATTTCGAAATTCGACACCCAAAAGGGTGAAAAACCACAAAATTTGTTTTTAATCAACCCACGATATCTATCTAACCAGTAGTGATATTGAGGTGTTGTTCGCTTCAGAGTGATGCTTACGTAAATATTAAAACAATTATATGTAATTTTTTTCTATATAAGAAACGTGATTATTAAGAATAAGTTGGTCAATATTCAAGACAGACGATCCGAAAAGCAGGAACGAGCAGCGAGAAACAATCTATACAGGAGTTTCACTCTACAGTAACCTATCAAGACGTGGTGTTGTACGACCTCTATGAGCCCAGGACACGGATATTTTATTTTTTTAATACAATTTTATTTTCATGAATTATTTCGACGTTACGTGACGCAGTTGTTTGTTACTCAGGTCTAAATTCCGGGAGGTTCTGGGCTCGAATTCCGTTAAAAGCTGCGTGCGAACGTTCAATTCTGACACACAAAAACTACAAGGCAGATCGAATTAGTGCAATTTACATGTAGTCTTTAAAAGGGGTAAAATTGCAGTTCGCATTCCACTTAGGTTCCTCTACAACATTAGCTGACATATCGTCGGCATACTGCCAAAAGTGATTATGTTATTTAGTTTAAAAACAGTATTAAATTGTAGATATTAACATGTTACTATACATATTCCTAGCATTTTTATAATTTTATCTCACTTTAACTTTGTCATTTTTGACAGTAAACCGACGATATGTAATTTCACTAATCTCAAGTATGGGGCACCAAATCTGTTTCCGCGAAACCTTTACCCACTGAAACTTTGTAATGGCAATAAAGTTAAAGTGAATATTTTGAAAATATATAATTAAGGGTACCGTCACCAATGGTTGTGCACAGAGTAAACAGATGTTTTTCACTCGATTAACCTCTTACCTTAGGTGTCTGTAATTACCCCACAACCTCAAATTGGCAAGGCTATAAATAAGGCCCAGGCGAAGTCGCTGTTAGTGGCAGGGACAAACTTAAGACTGCTTTTCGCGTGGACAGCTATAGTTACTTATTCTGCTGCAGAATTAGTTCAACTAGCCACTTGGACATTCTAACACTTGATGACTGAAGTATCAATCTTGTGTACAAAGAGGTTTTTCAATTAAAGTAAATATGATCAGTTATGAATAATACTCGCGAGCAAAGCCGCGGGGACTGCTATTATGTATAAAAGTAGACTCCTTCACTCATAATACGTTTCATGACAGAAATTCATGGCCATAACTATGCAAGGCCAAATGTCCACAGGTGTAACACCGGAGCGATAAATGTAAATTTCCTGCTATGTTTTGAAACTAATTTTTCTTCAACTTGTTTTACTATCTTACGAGCACATTTACATATGAGTTTCGTGGTCTGTGATTGTACATTTCTAACTCTCAGTATCTTGTTGTTTTATCAAATAATATCATACGTGTAATGTTTCAGTAACCTTGTTCTAATTGGCTCAGTCAAATAAGTGACGCCTCTACATAGACACGCTAACAGTGACCGCGAAGTAGTGCTGCAGATGTGCACATAACGCATTGAAACAATGTTGGTGCAGTTCTTTTCACCAGAACTCAGTGCTGGCTCCACCAATGACATGCCAATATTACAGTGTTCCAATTAACAAATCTTACTATATGTAGTATAATTTACAAGTTATCATGCTAACTTCATCACTTTATGAAATGGTAATACATATTTAGAGGCACCTGATTATCGTGAAAAGATTAAGTCACAAACTTGTTTCAATACCTTTCGTGTACATCTATACCCTGCTTCAACGGTTATTTTCAACGTGGCTTTGAGTAGAGTGAGTCTCATTTGACTGCGCCAGTAGGAACAAGGTTACTGCGACTCTCCACGTCTGTGATTGGCTGGTGCAATCTCAAAACATTGAAAGTTAAAATAACCCAATCACTGACTTTGAAGCAGAACTGCATATTTGCACACCAGACATTGAAACAAGTTGTTGCAAAAATTTTTCCGCGAAAATCATGTGTCGCTAATTATTTTCATGTACTAAACCCATTGTCGCCATCATGACTGTAGCGCTGTACTAAGATGCTAATAAATAGCGACCTGAAGAATTTACGTTTTCTTTAACTCACACGCTATAATTCCAGTAACTATAAGTTCGTGTCACTTTCGCAATTGCCTCTTGACTTACTTCACATGCCAAGTAAGTATCTGCGTCAATAATAACAACATACACTAACGTGCCCCTACAACTGTATGACAGAGCAGCCAGCGAGCAGCTGTTGTTTGCTTGAATACATATATATTCTTGGAGGCTAGCCTACACGTCAGTGAACCCGCGAATTTTTCCCTTCTCTACAAACACTATCCAGACAACGCGGCAAGTTTTTCCTAGACTTACAGCCCGAGAAGTATTAGAACATAGTCTGCAAGGAGTAAACACTCATATACGGGGTGTTTCTGAAATATTCTTACAAACTTGCAAGTTGGGTTACTTACACCAAAACAAGAGAAAAGAAGCCCATGTGAACCAAAGGTCCGAAGAATTCTTAGTTCTTGAAGTCCTCACGTGTATCTTCTATGGTGAATGTGTGTGTATTTGACACTGTGCGACAGCCTGTGATCCGACGTGTGCATGTATGTGTGGAAGCAAGAGGATGTAATTTCCAACATTTGCTAAAAGTTTCTGGGTTTACAACTGTTTCGTCGATGATAATATACTGCCAGCCAGTGTTCAACAGATGTGACATTACGTTTTTTCATTAATAACTCGTGAACAAAGTTTTTTTTCGGATCGGTGTTTAAATTGAAATTTTGCCTTGCTGTTGAGATACCTACCCCGCAAGTTTGTAAAAGTATTTCAGAAACATCCCGTAGATCCGTGAGATAAACTTCTTAGATCGTGGTGAGAGCTGGTTGGTACATGTATCCTTGTTGCCCGCACCAATGCCGCCTTTTCAAAACGTCTATAAAGAGGGGGAGGAATGCAGAAATGTCTCGGGCCTCATGTGCCTGCCAATCATCTGCCTCCGCCCTATTGGATAAGTTCCCTCAAGTATTCTACCCTGCCTTCTCCCTTCCTCTCCATTTACATAGCTTTCTCATCCACCCTCCTTGCCTCCGTCTTTATCCACTCCTCCAACTACTCCCTGTGTGTGTCGGCTCCGTCTTACCGCTGACCCCTCTACACCAACTTGTTTGGTCTTTCTATTTAGCCGGTTATCTCCGCTCTTTTTATGTTTTATACCGTGTCGTGAGTACGGAGAGCAGTTACACTGGACGTGAGATAGTACATTACTTTCTATGTTCGTAGCCGTTTCTTTAATGAAACATTCGATATTAGCTATAATTACAGAGCGAAATCATACTTTTCTCCGCTAAATAAACAAAACGTCTGTAAGTGCTTGTGAATGTCAGAACACTTCATTGGCTGTATCAGTACCTTTAGTTCATATCTCTACGCAGAATTACTCTGGTGCACTATTACGGGAAATGTTGTGGACAAACACCACTTCAGTGCTATGTCGGCCTAGCTAATAATCATAAAAAAACGATACAAGATAAGCAAACAGTTTTTGACAGTTATCAGGACTTACATAAATAAACAAATTCCGTAATGTCTCAATTAAAGGACATAAATTAATCGATAATTAATTTCTAAATAAATAAATACGAATGGAAAAAATACTGAGAAGACGCTGGCCAACATATTTAAGACAGCGCGTACATTCACTGGAACAAGGTAATGTTACACGCATCAACGTCTTATAAGTGCCATGTCCTGTTAAAGTGAGAGTGCATTGTAGCAAAGTTTACACTCCCCTTTTCCTGGATACCTTGTCATTATGTAGGCCATACTTAGTCAAGTAATTCACGAGAAGAAATAAAGAGCAACGAAATGTATAAATAAATATAATATTTTAAACTATCTTGTTCTCTATTTTTTTTCTCGCCCTACTGATAAACTATTTACACAACTATAACATATTATAATAATATACAAAATAGGTTTTCGCACTTCAGCAATGCGAGGCGTGTAACTGAATTAATAGGCAAGTTGCAATATATTAGATGACAAATCCGTCGGAATGTACCCCTTAAGTGAATTTAAATAACATCCACATTACGTGCATATAAAAAGAAATCGATGTGTGTTGACATTTTTAAATTTGAAGTCGATTTTAGGTAACTACGGCTACTTAAAATTCGCGCTTTTAAAACGCCCGCGGAAACGTGCAGTGACGTCACAAGCCATAGTACACACGGAGCCTTGGCAAGCTAGCTGACTGCTGTCGCACTCTGGCAGAATGCCAGACTACGCTTGGTCAATAAAAAACGATTTTTAAGTCTGTTACGGTGGTTCGTTTGGATATACGTATTTAGTCAATCATAAAATTTAGTGTTACGCACATCGTTATATCGCACAGTATCATAGCAATATCCGAGCACTGTAATATGCAATATTACATTAAATAAACATGTTTACTGGCGCAAATTATCTAATACCCATAAATTTACTTTACAGTAGAACCACACCAAGTGTCGGCCAATATGGTGCAATGGTTACTCTCTGGGCTGATATTGGAAAACTTAAGTCAGTTCAATAAATGTTTGGGTTAGTATAATATTGTTTCTCACATTTTGCACGGAACCGTCGATTATTTATCCAAATTTAATATCTTGTATAGTAAATAGTATTTTGTTTTTCATTACGGATGTTAGGTTCATATGCAATACATAAATTTATACAGCAAAGAATACTTCTGGGCTATTGTGTGGTTTTGGTTTAGCGTGCAGCAAAAAAAAAAAATGTAATTTTTGTTGCACAACAGTGTAGCATAAGCCTACTGCAGTACTATTTACCACTAATGACGTGATCATTACGTAATATGTGAAGTAACAAGTGCTTGAACACGCACAAAATAAACACATTTAACTTAAATGCAAGCTTAACCATACATGACCTATTTTTTAATGTCGGTACACTATCCTACTAGATCACATAAAAATATTACTTTCGCGATTCGCATTCAATTTAAATCGCTGTTTCTGCCGCGCAAATATGCCATTTCAGACATCGTATTATTATGGTTGCGAAAATGGGTGATTAAAAAAATTAATAAAACATTTTTGTATCAGACGCCTGTAGAACTATCTAATAGCATTACTTAAATAATACATGACGTACGTGGGTTTTGAACCCGGATCTTTAAGTACAGTAACTAAGTACTGTAACCAATACGCTACACTTTACCCTCCGAGTGCCAGGCTAGATTAAGCCTTTATATGACCAATACTGGCCGTTATGGCTTGTGACGTGAACAAATCAAAATATGTTTTCGGTCGCCTGCTACTTACCCGAACTTTGCTTGCTTCCCCATTCCTAAACTATAGTGTTTAGAAGAAAAATTCTTTTTGGTGCCTTCATATTTATTCATTGTTAACAATATGGCATACATTCCAACGCATTTAAAATTTTATGCAAGGGGTCCATTGCTACATGACTGCTGGTTCGGCAACACGCCTTGCAAGGAAGTTGCAATGCCTGCGTATGTTTCAGGCGTTTCAAAACACATGAATTTTACATACGAATTTCTCGAAAACAGCTAACTGTAGAATAAGACCTATTTTATCAGTCTTAATATTCAGCAGCAGTAAGTTACATGAATTACAGTGACGTGTTCCGAAACTAGAAGCAGAAGACAAGTGTCGTGTACCATTAATTAGCCTCCTCCTGAGCTCAACAAATACTATACCGGACATTATATTATGGGTGCAGGTTCACGTCCCGAGCAGTCCAAACGTGATTATTCCTTTGCTCGATGCAACATACATAAAATAGACCTGGACGCGAAGCGCTAAAGGGGAATTTCACGTGCTGTGTTGCCACATTGTGTGCGTAAAATATCGTCGTACAACAATTTGACAAAAATATTTTCGTCTCCAGTTAAGTCCAGGATTAGCGTAGCGTTGACTTATTACCAGGTAGTTTCCGGACATCGTTATATATTTACACACACAGGCTATCCCGCCCAGGAGGAGAAAGTCAATATTCTCAATAGTAATAGTACTGGTCGTTGTGATCAAAAATATTCACATGAACGTGGGGTCAATATGGGACAGTTTTTTTCCGAGATAGCACCATTTGAATGTTTTACTTGTATTTATGTTCCTCGTTTTAGTTACAGGGAAACTGTAATGCATAATGAATAAAACACCAATATTTTGTTAACAGCTGTAATAATATTATTACAATACACAACCATTTAGTTTCATGTCATGTCAAACACAACCTACAAGTTAACAGTCCACATTAGTCGTTTATCTCGGCATATAAACACGCTTCCATGGCAATGCATTGCCTCCTTGATTGTCACATAACATGACCTGTCACTGCGATGATGAACATACGTGCACATACAACATTATAAGGTAAATTTAGATATTAAAAATTGTTTACATTCAAATAGGGTTATCTCGACAACCGTCTCATGTTAACCCCATGTTCATACGGACTTATCTGATCGCAATGACCAGTAATATCAACTCCCAGCGGAATTATTACTCTCTCCTCCCGGGACACCGTGTTTATATGTGTGTTGTGTGTCTATATACTATATATATATATATATATATATATATATATATATATATATTCCCGAAGGTAACTGCATGTACACTTTACATATGGCCTTAAACTGTTCGCGAAGAGAATTTCGCCCCAGTTAGTTTCAGTGTTTACTTGCACATCTATAATTATGCTTTATTGTCTGTGATTGGATGTTTCAATTGTCACGTGTCTTGGGTTCTACAAGCAAAAACTACAAACGTGTGGTGTTGCAGTAGCTAACTGTGATTTGCACAGTCAACTGACATATATCATTTATCAAAGAAAGTTTTTTTTTTCGGGCGTTCAACAAGTTACCCGCAGAGGTAAAGGATTGCAAAACATTTTAAATATTTAGAATTAAGATTAAGAAAATGGCTAAATGAGAAAGAAATTGTGTAAAATGTATCATTAACTGGCAAATAATTAAATAAGTAAAGTTAGACACGCTAGCAGGACAGCATCCTTAAGCTGATTGGCGGTAGGCGTCTCCGCCATGTTGCTGGTCAGCGAAGTCATTTTGCTGGCGTGAGTTCGCTGTCCTACAAGCTATTTCACTTCTGTATTCCTAAATGTTCTGTGACCGTGACATGTAAGAGAGCGTAGATCATACGCGCTCACAGTGCTTGTTTGGCCCGGCTTAGGCAGGTTGTATACTCGGTAGGCACAAACATGTAGCACGCTCTCTGAGCTACGTTATTATAGTCATCCCAGTCGCCTTAACGATCCACTATGGGCTCTGTGGCTAGATAATGCTCCCTGAGCTTAATTTCCAGAAGTTAGACTGCTCTCATCTCTCCCTCTTTCTCATTGGACCGCACAGGAGTAATGGCTGACTACAGTGTTGCCAGCCTTTCATATCGACAGGATAATTAACTTAATTTGTGAAGATAGAACAGCTATGTTGTGTCAGACATATTTTTGTCAATCATATATGTCGCAAGAAAGTACAGTGTTTTCAAGAGTATGTTGTCACAAAATATTTCCGCGATGAACCCTCATCTCTAGTCATCACATACAGCAGGCCACCTTATGAGAATGTGAGCCCCGGGAAGAAAATACATCTAAGCTCAGCTCTTTGTTTATTATAAATACATTGATAATGTGCGTTTGTACGCTTTAATACTTTCCTGACACGTCCACTGCGTGTCACAGTTCAGACCTCGTCAATCTTGGTTATAAATGACGTATTTACAAGCACTTCACATTTGGAAAAAAATATTTCACTACAAATATCACGTTTTAATGTTAACTTTAGGAAAGTCCATTCATTCTAAATAACCTAGCCTATATTGATAATCTAAAAAGTGCGGCGCCCTAGAATGTGAGAGCAGGTGCAAATGCCCCTGATTTACCTCCCTCGTAATCACCACCAACGCCTCTTGGTTAATGCAATAACAAATTGTACTCAAGTTGTGACTATATTGTGAGGACTGTACGTATCTTCTAGAGCTGAAGGCAAGTTGTTAGGTAGCCAATAATAAAGACGCAAACAAATGCAGGCCTAGTCACGTGGTATCACTGTGTCAGCGAGCAGCCAGTGAACAGCTGTATTATTGCTTGAGTATATATATGTATGTATATATAGGTAGTGTGGCGTCTTTGTTCCGTAGTTTCCAAGCATGAAAACAGTACCAAACACTTGTAAGAAAGTCGGCACTAATAAGGCTTTAAAACAAACTCCAACACTCGTAGCTCCACACATGCCTTCACCTATATATATATATATATATATATATATATATATATATATATATATATATATATATATATATATATATATATATATATATATATATATATATATATATATATGTGTGTGTGTGTGTGTGTATTCTTGCAGGCTAGCCAACGTGCCAGTGTACCAGCGCGTTTATCTCGTCTCTACGTATAACGTTCATTATTGATCGGCCTTGAGTGATTGCAGTTTTGAGTTGTTTGCCTTTCAATAATAAACCTTTGCGTGTACATGAAACACAATTTTAAAAGCAATCAATTTCATATCATTAGTTTATTAGTTAGTTTGTATGTATAAGACATCTAACGACTTGAGTATAGACTTCTGTATCAATACTAATAAGCACCGACGGAACAACGACGCTTTATATATTCGAGATGTTACTTCAAGGACAGAGATATTTTCCTCGGTTTACCCAGATTGAAATAATTCTTCAATGTGTGAAAAGTGTTCACTTAAGGTCGCCGTCTACCCGCGTGTTAGAAGCTTAGAAGTGACGGAGGTATAAGGGTGACCTTGAAACGCGTATCTAATTGCCCCAATACCATATTAGCCAAGCGCTGAGCTAGCGTACAAAATTCACTCCGATAAATTTTTTACTATGGGACATTGGGCGGCGATCGAATTATTTTATTGGTGGAAAGTCTGTAGCAAAGTTTAGTGCGCATTTCTGTCTAAGTTTCACATACATCCTGTTACTAAGGACGGAAGTCACTAAACGCCGATTGTAACTATGTTGAAATGTTTAGAAACAGTATTTTTAATGAGCATGTGTCATTCCGTCCTTGTCTGAAGTGTGTTTTCTTTTCATACGTTGGCACGATGAGCACAGATTGAACAGCTTCGTAAGAAAGTGTATTTACGAACACATTGCAAGGCATCTGAAGCGCGTGGTAGGAGGCGCCCTAGGCTGTGAACAACGCGGCGGGGTCTGTGTTGCGTGACGTCACAGGGCGGCCTCTTCCGGCTGCTGGCGGAAGCTGTGTCTGGCCTGGACCATGTCTCCCCCAGGGAGGGGGTTGGAAGGGGGAGGGGACATTGACTTGGAGATGCGGCCAGACACAACCCCGAATATCGACGAAGCTTCTCCAGGGGGAGACACACTTCGTGGAGAACACAAACCTATGTCTCCAACATTCCCGCTCTCTTTCTCTTCCCCTTCTTCATCCCTTCTTCCAATCCCCTTCCCCACCCTCCCTGCACTAACTCCTCGTGCTCCATAGCAACCCAGCATGCATTCAGCGAGTACTCCGAACAACGTACTATATAACAACATGTAACTGTTACACTCAGAACAAACTATCATTTTGCATTCTCCCCGGATATACTCGCTCATAAATGACGTGTTTAGAAATAGAAATGTATTGGTCAGTACCAGTGGCGGCTCGTGGGTTGTTGCCAGGTAGGGCTGCAGTTGCCAAGACCTGTACAGGGTTGCGCGCTGGTTGACTCTACAACCACTGACACGCTGATGTGCAGGCGCCCCTTACTACTGAGTGGTCACAACACATCTAGTAGCCCGCAAATATTTCATGGTCGTTGGAGTGTACAGTTCCGACTATCTGCAGTCCCACCTGCCAACAACCCACGAGCCGCCACTGGTCAGAACTGTACGAGACTAGAAGCTGGCACCAGTACATGGAACGTTCTTCTGTGAGTAACACTGGCTGGTGCTTGTGTCAGTTCTACCTCAGCTCACAGATGTTGTTGGCAGAGACACTGGAAACTAGCGAGAATCTCTCGGCAGTGTATTAACACAAACATTATGTTTACCTGCAGCTTGTGTGATTGGACGATGTATATGTTATATAGTCCAGATGTTGACAGACGAGTAACACATGTTCAGTAGAGGCTCACCGGAGTTATCATTGGCTCTGTCAAACTGCGACAGACCAATTACAAAATAATAATGTCGTGCATGAACCCCATACATAGAAGTCTATCAAACAATCAACGTTTCCCTCTGTAAATCATCACACCACTTATTAGACACTTCATTAAATGGAAAATTTAGATACTGACCAATGAAGATGTGTCTAACATTCCAGCGGTGCCAACTGTTATTACAAACAACAATGGGGAGAAACACTACATTCGCAAGGACATATTTAATGGTTTACAGTCCTTTACTTATTTAGCTGGAAATGTTTGTTACAACGTTGTTTGAGTTAAGGTTATATCTACTACAGGTTAGTTCTACTACAGGTTAGATCTACTACACGTTAGTCCTACTACATGTTAGTTCTACTACAGGTTAGTCCTACTACATGTTAGTTCTACTACAGGTTAGTCCTACTACAGGTTAGTTTTACTACAGGTTAGAAAGGAAATGTGTTATCTCATGGGAGAGTTTGGCACAGGGAAAATTTCTGCCGCTAGTTTCGCTGCTATCGCTAACGGACCAAAACACTACGCAACTCTAATGAAATTAAATTTAAATAAAATTGAAAATAACAGAGGTCATTTAATTTAATTTTTAAGTGAAAATAAACAGATTCGAGTTTTAAATTATTAACTTTATGTTGCTTAAAATTCAGGAAAGCTCTATGATTGGTCAGTTTACACCAGTTACCGATACCAGCGCTTAAGCGGCAGAAATTGCCCATGTGCCAAACATTTTAACATTGATCTTTCTAATCTGTAGTATAATTAACCTCACTTGAGTGAACGATTCAAAAGTAAATACGTGTTTGTATCAGCAAGTACAACGCATACTAATACGATGCCAGTATGCTGTTTGTATAGAATATGTGAAGAATTTGCGAATAAATTCGACGCCAAGATAAACTTCAAGCACGAAGAGTTGGCGAGATAATGACACCAACACGAATATATGATGTCTTGATATAATAAAACGTAAAGGCGATAAAGTAAGGTCTAATGACGAGAACATATTAAATGTTTTAGTGTAGAACGTAGGGGCTAACTGGTGAATAAAATCACTAGGCTGCTGTACGGTTTGTAAGAGTGAAGAGTGTAGAGATTTTGTTCAGTTGTTAACATGTAGGTCATTAGCGCTGGTGAGAGGTGACATGATGTGAGTATGGACCAGAGCCGGAATGAAGGGGCGGGGGAAACAGGAGTTTCCCGAGAAAACCTGCCGACCAACGGCATCGTCCGGTACGATTCCCATACACGAAAATCTGGTGACCGACCCCGCCGGGAATCGAACCCGGATCGCCTTGGTGGGAGGCGAGTGCCACTGAGCCAACTGCGGCCCCTGATTGGTGGTTGAAATTATTGTTGCTATAGTAACTATTGTAGATAAGGATTTGATAGATTGCACTTCAGATGAAGCCATGCAGCAGTCGCACGATATATGGTATACGAATTCGGCGAGTTTCCCATCAAACAGTAAACAAATACAAACTAGTGTAGAAATCGGTAGTTATGTAAATATGTCCGTCCTTCACGTTATATATGTCACATGTCACGTGGTCGCATGTTTGTACCAGGAATTTGTTACTGCGCAGCCTGATCAGCACTTTACCTGAGTATGCACTCTACGGTAGATCATGGCTAACAGTATACAATGCCTCCACAGAGAAATGTGTAGGAAAATACGAGCGTCTAGAACGTTATTGCCTTAGTTGTAACAGTTGAGGGGGCAGAGGGTAGGGTTTGTAAAACGGGTTAGAGACACAGGAAAAGTCACACAAAATATTTAATTGACACTGCAATAAATACTCTGATTGGCGGTAGGCGTTTCCGCCATGTCGCTGACGTGTGTGACTGAGTCTGCTGTCCTACCGGCCATTTCACTTCTGTATTCCTGAATGTTCTGTGCGCGAGTGTAACCATAACCGTCTCTATTGTATAAGCGCGGCCTTAGATATGGCAAGACTGCCAAGAAGGGTCGTTTATACAACGCTCTGAGCTCTGCGACAGCACGGCCTTCCCTGTTTCGTCGGTATGTAGGACAGACGAACCAATCAGGAAACGTCATTGCCGTTAGCGTGTTTGAAGCGGTATTCAAATGGCCCTTGTTGCCAATGTCGTCGTATCGAAGACCGTGGACGTTGACTGGAAATGTCTATGGTTAGGGCCCGGTAGTTTTCGCGATAAGATTTTTACATCACTTTGTTTCAGTGCCTTACGTGCGCACCTGCATCTCGGCTTTGTGGTCAGTGATTGGATGCCGTGACACCCAGCGTGTGGAGGTTAAGCCCACAAATCACAGACGTAATGTGTGGCAGTTATCCGTGTACTGATTGGTAAAATCAAATGAATAATAACTCTGCACAAAAACACTCTGTCAATAATCATGAAGTCGAGCTGCAGGTGTGCACGTAGGGCACTAAAACAAAGTGGGGCAAAAATACTTTCGTGAAAACTACCGGGCGCTAACTATGGCATAGCTTACAGTGTGTTAAAGAGGTAAAATAGTTTCCCCAATGGTATTCTATTTGCAAGTTTTTCAAAACGAAAAAAATTCTCAGCTAAATGTCTGGACATAACTGACAGTAAGGCGAACAAAACGGGCGAGGTAGTAACATAACACAAGTGGAATGGAAATGCGTTATGTTTACAAACCTACCTGATCCCTGCTCTCCGCCCTCCCTTCTCCAACCCCCTTCTACAACCAAATCGTTAAGCTAACATTAGAATATCGTCGACGGGCGAGCTTATCTTATCTAGCACAAATACAACGGCATACATATTTAAAGAAGGCGTGGACGCATATTTCTGACGAAACATGGAATGATTGCGGTGTGTGTTTGCTGTTAGATAGCGTCGCTACATCTCGCATTTATAACTGACGTTGCCTGCAGCAGCGGGCCAACATTCTGGGGAAGAAAGCATCTTTGTGTTTCCTTGAAGAGGCCAACATTGTTTCATCCGCTTAGCTTACACATGCATTTCTTGTTTTACGTCGTTTGCGATATTAGGAACTTTATGTCTGCTGTTGATGATGAGTAGGAACTCGTGATTTTGTGATTGAATATCTCCACGAATGTTTCATCATTACTAGATACCAATAGTATTGAGCAACTGACATGTTTCATGCGAAGTACAGTCCTTACAGAAATATTTCGCGGCTGCAACATTTGAACAACGTTTTAGTAGAGCCACGACTGCGTGACGGAAAGATTCTTGATCCAGCTTGTTTCAGTGTCTTACGTACACATCTACAGCTGTGCTTAATGGTTATTAGCAGTATTTGTTTGTTCAGACACGTCTCTCATTTGACTACACCAATCAGAACAAGGTTACTGAGACACTACACGTCTGTGATAGCAGGTAGAACCACAAGCCACTGGGAGTCAAAACATCCAACCATTGACAACGAAGCAGAGCTACAAACGTGTTCTAGTGCAATGAATTCATAATTGTATATTTATATGACATATTGGTAGTTTCGTAGATTTTACTTGTGAGTACATTTATACTTCTACGAAATCATTTTAGCTCTCATAGTTTCCTCATAAAGGGGTGTCAAAAGTCAAAATTTGCTTGTTACACTGCCATACAAATAGTGAAAACCAACTGACCTACTTAAAGTAAATAATTCTTTGAGAACTTACATTCCATGAGCTATGCAGTAATACGTTTAAAAACCCACAACGTAATATTTTGAATTTAAAAAAAAAATTGCAAACGTATAGAAATAAGTTCCGAATTCAGCAATATTTTTTAAATACAAAAATATTTCGAGGGATTTAGTCAAATGTTTTATTACGTAGCACATAGTATATTATTAATTCACGTACGTAAGTCAATTGGTTTCCACTATTTGCATGACAGCAGAAAACGCAAATTTTGACTTTGACGCACCGTTATGAGAAAATTACGCCAGCTAAAACTGTTTCGTGAGATTTCATAGAAATATGAAATTGTGACTTTATTGCACTTGAACACCTTTAAGGCATTGAAAAATATTGTTACGAATATATTTTCGCGGAAATCAGGCGTGTCTAATGCTGAGTTTTCAGCCCGGGAACAGGTTTGTACCTCAGAGAAACACCTGAGGCACGGCTAGGCGAGGATGTAACTGCGGTGGTTCGTCATTAAAACCCTGGACCCTCGGCCCAGCCTTTGAATCACAGAATAAAAATATGTAGCCTACTGACAGAAGCGACAAGACGTGATTATTACCGTGCTCGTTATCATTTTAGATTGCCATGGCGTAAGAAGTATGGTTACCCTGAAGCTTATTAGGCCTAATTGTATTGTCTGTTAGAAAATTTACACATAAGTAACGTCACATTTACGATTTATGAATATGTAAATGACATGCGAACAAATTTATGTTTTTTTTTTCAACAAATATAAGAGGTTGTTTAAACCAATGTCTCAAATTCCACACGGTTTTTTTTCCCTGTACGCCCCGAGAGCTGGTACGATAAAAACAAAGAAAAGGATTTCCTTGTCACTTCTGTTAGCATTATTTATTCTGTGACTTAGTCAAGCGGATTGATACAGGTATGGCAAGTTCCCATTAAAATGTGTTCAGAAGGATTTTTGAGAAGAGTGTATTATTGTCAACGACACAAGCACCAGCCATTTATAAAGTGATAGTGTTTCAACACCAAACAATAAGAATTACTCACGATGAGAAAACAGTAATTATGTACCCTATGTACCATTATAATTAAAAAAAAGTAACAAAATCCAGTTAGAATATCGTACGGGGAATATCTGAATTATTGCTACAACAGTATGTTTCGTAAAAGTAACAAAACACTTACTACGTAACACACTGTTGTCGTAACACTCCACACAGTATGCTAACAATTAAACTGTACGTTGGCATATTTTAACACACTGTTGAAGCGTAATGTTTCTCTCAGTACAGAGATGAGAGCATTGTCTGTACTGGTGCCTTAATATGGCCGTGTAGAGTACTCTACATAACTTAATTTGTTTGGAAACTCGATGTACGGGAACGAGTGAACTCTGTATAATACGTGGAGAGAAGTGAAGTTTTGTTGACGTTACTGTAACATTGCACAGTGTCCCTTCTTAAGAACAAAATTTAAGAGTCGTTTCCCCGTTACGTTTTCTTACTTTATCAAACTATTTATTTGTACTCCGGTACTTACACTTTACAAAATTAGGTCTAGGTTATCTTATTGCTGTATATGTTTTTCTCTTGTAATAAAAGACCCAAATCTGCACAACACATGCATAGTAAACAGTTTTACATTTCAGTAACTTTAAATGTTAAGTTTTTTTTTTTAACTGAGCGGTTAAGTATAAGAGAACTCATAATCCATTAACCCATTTATATACTATCCCGAAAATAATAGCTCACATGCTTCGTAATACAAAACAGTAAAATAATAGTCAGTACAGTGCTGGTCCAGAGTCTAGCAACGATACAGACAGCGTTCCTCCCTGTTGCTGATTGTCACCTTGACCAACTGTAAATATTCGCCTAGGCTGAACTGCAATAGTACATTTAGAGGAATATTACTGACTGGACTAAACTCGTACAGGAGTCTATATGGTACAAATAGGATGTGAACAAGAACTGAAAACTTATTTACACTAAAATTTTCATTACAGCTTGACATGAAAACATGTTATGAACCTATACCCAACACTGCGTAAAAACAAATTTTAGCCCAACTACGGAAATAATAACTAAAAAAAATATACAGACGTAAATTTATAAAATTTATTGGTTTGAAATAATTGGTCAGTATACTTATTTCAACTAATTTTATGCTTAAATATATTTCTGGAAAATAAACAATATTATTTATACACAGCAAAAAAATCTAACTACTTGTATAACACACAAACGATTCAATAAAATGATCACTGCACCTTCAGTTAGTTCATTCCGATTGATGTTTAACGTGAATGTTTCCATCTGGATTATTCACTCCACTCCTACTTCAGTCCAGTAGGAACATGTTTAAATAAGAATTTGAATAGGAATTCTTTAGTCTACGCCTAGTTATATCAAGTTTATAGGTTTCTCTAAACGTAGTTCAAAGACTCGTAGGTGCTGTAACCATCCAATCATAGAAGTCGACGTTTGTTAAAGGCAGGTAAGACAAGTGGGATTCACGTCTCGTCGACATCGAGGTCATTATAGACGGCGACACACAACTTAGCTGGAAGAGGAGTCTGTCATGGCCTTTGTTAAGTAACCATACCAGCATTCACCCGGAACGATCTCGGAAAACCATGGGAAACATAAATCAGGATGACCGGAACCTGGTATCGAACTCGGGTCCTCTCAAATGCGAGTCCCACGTGTTACCGGTGGGCTACCTTGTTCGGTGAGGTTAGTTAAAGTACAAGGAAACGTAATCAGGCAGGTATTTTTCCCCACGGAATGTGTGTATCACTAGCAATGAGCCGTAACTGCGTACAGTCGCGGTAAACTATCCTTCCTATGCAACACGTAGAGGACCGTAGAGCCGTGGTATGACCGGACTTAAATATCAGACATGCTGCAGCAATTCTAGGAACTCTGACACTCGGGCAAGTTCTGAGACGTACCAGGGTCTGCTAGGAGCGTGTGTGTTTTGGAAAGAGCGCTTATGAATGATTCAAGACGAGGGATGGAGTGGTATCGACTTTCCCGGCCAAGGATGGTGTCTGGGGGAAGGGGGAGGGGGCTGCTGGACCGAGTACACGAGACATGGTCTCTACCGCTGCTAGCAAGATTATACAAGGCCTTAGCTCACTGCCTGCTCTAATATACACCGGTATACACTCCACGTTCGTAAGCTACATTGCAAAAAATAGTTTTCGTTACAGCTAACAAAAATGTTTCTTAGGGGCTGTTCGGTTTCGGTAAACAAATATTGCTTTACGGCAAAGAGTAGCTTTTGTTGTTTTTTAAATTAAAACGGTTATTAAAACAGTTTAATTTTTCTTGCGGCTAATAGAATAATTTTATCAAAATAAAGTTGTCCTCGAAATGAGCCTACTATTATCGTCAGTTTAATATCCGTTGTTTTTCCTTTGCTAAAATAATTTTCGGAACCGCGGTGGCCGAAAAGTCAAACCATTCGCCTCCCACCAAGACGATCCGGGTTCGATTCTCAGCGGGGTCGGTCCCCGGAATTTCGCATGTAGGAATCGTGCCGGACGATGCCGTTGGTCGGCGGGTTTTCTCAGGGATCTCCTGTTTCCTCCGCCCTTTCATTCCGGCGCTGCTCCATTCTCACCTCATGTCACCCCTCACCAGTGCTGAAGACCTCGATGTTAAGCGCTGACCAAAATCTCTCACTCATTCACAATCATTTCTTCCGCTGTGTTTATTTGTGTTGTCCATCATTGTCACCACCTTGTCTGGTTTTTTTCTCTTTTGATTTGTCATTTTCGTTTTTTTTTCTATTACATAACGACTTGACTATATTCCTGTTTGGAAAATTATTCGTAAGTTCGTTGTTTACAAACATTTCTTGCTTCTTTGACTAGTTTCTCAGTTTTTTTGCTCATGTTCTCATGCTAAGCCCTCTTATGTAACTGAGTGTTGTCTGCGACTCTCTAGCAGTGACGTGTATTCAACAAAACACTTCTGTTTCTCAAACACCTCGGCTGCAAAAATCACTCAAAGATCATAACATAAAGTTTGTCTTTAAAAACTACAACTAACTATGCGATAAAAATTACTACTAAACTATTTTAACACACACACACGCTTTTCTAACAGTTTTTGTTACCACTATTGTAAACTTTAAAGAAACAAAATTTCTTTTGCGTCGAATATAATTTACACTTGTTTAATCAAATTATGATTATTGAACTCAATTTCGCTTGACATTTATCAGCCAAGCATTTGTGAATTGCAAGCTTAGTAAAACACAGATTGCTAAATTTGTTTACATTGAAAATTGTTTATTATTTTAAACGTGAACATAAATCTTAAAATTATGTTTATTTTATATGTTAATTGAAAACGTAATGTGTATTTACCATGATATATCATGGGGTTAAGTTTATAGTTATTGTGTTGTACAGTTATTTTACATTGGCAGTTTTGATTTAACGAAGCATTTTCAGACAATAGGAACAGCGTTATGTTCGATATCTGTCTTGACCTGTTACCATGCGTGTTTCATCCACTGCTGGTCAAACTGTGGATATTCTACTGCACGGATAAGTCAAGAGGTTTATAAAACACTTCTGTGCTCACTCGTGCGCTGAATAATATGAACCCTTCCCTTTATATCACATTCAGTGACTCTTTAATTTGTGAGTAGAGAGGTTGTATTCAAACCACTGATATTTTTGTACAAATAATTTTAATCCGACGTGTTTCAGTCCCTTACGTGCAAATATGAAGCTCAGCTTCATGGTCAGTGATTGGTTGTTTCAGCTGTGTTGGTGTTGTACCAGCCAATCACAGACGTGTAAAGTCGCAGTAACCTTGGCCTGATTGGCTCAGTCTAATATGTGACGCATCTACACAAACAAACTCTGCTAATAACAGCGACGTACAACTGCACGTAAAGTACTGAAACAAAGTGGTGCAAAAATATTCTCGCGAAAATAAGGCCTTCCTACTTAAAGAACAAAAAAATTAAACAAAAAAAAATTTATAGGAACAGTAAATGTACGCAAAACTAACTCGATTCAACGTAGAGCTTGCTAATGTTGGCAGTCAATCTTAGTATCCCTGGCTTATAGACAGAGACGGGAAAAATTCGTAGGTTCACTGTCCTGTAGACTAGCTTCCAAGAATATATACTGGACTTGTTTTTATTTATTGTTTACTTGTCTCACTCTAGGTTTTGTAGTACGATACTTGTGACATAGCGTAGTTATATTGCAAGGCGTGCAGTGTTAACAGTGGCTGTACTCTCTGATCACGTGACAGTTGTGTTGCAGAGACAGAGATGTATTAGGCCTACTGTATAATTAGTACCTTGTATCTTGTATGCTACTGGCGGTGTGTAGTATTACTGCCTCTTCTAGTACAATGTTCACCAGACAACCCCGTGTTGTATATAGTCATTAGTTAGCACCGCACACCTTCCAACATTTCACTCTACGCCACTGGACGATGCACACAGCAATGCATATGTAAACAATACTCTGCTTACTATCGCATGTATCTTGTATAAGACAATATGTTGAAGCTAATAATCCGGTCAGGGTAGAACGTGTTAAGGTGACTGCCTAGGTGGATGTATTGTGTGTGCTAGAAGCCTAGAAGTGCAGAGCTCTTAGAGCGATACATCATCCTAGACTCTATGAACTGACGTGCAGTATTCTGCGATACTCACCTCTATGAAACATTCTGTGGACACTATATAATTTCAAGCTGTAACATTTCAGACAAGTGTGATCTGACCTCACGTATAGCTTTTCAAAGTTACTGAACTAAGATCTTCGTTCCTGAAAAAGAGCGCAATAATACCTATTTGAGCGATTTTGTGCCACGAGGAAATCAGTTTTGAATATCAGGGGATAGCCGAAGTGTGTGGAAACTACTGAGTGTGATGTTCTGTGAGTGCTGTTCCTACGCCGACTGAGCAGTTTTACAGTAAACTTATATATGATGAAGCTCTTCACACAGATCCGTGGCCTGACCAGCAACCACCTTAAGGGCACCGCCTACCCGCGCGAGAGAGGCTCAAAAGCGGTAAGGTCGACCTTGAAGCGCGCATCAAATGCCGCGTCGCCTCAACAAGCCAAGCGCTGAACTAGCGTGCAAGCTTACCGCCGAACCGTTTTTTACTATGGGACATTATGCGGTGACCATATTATTTTATTGGTGGAAAGTCCAGCTAAGTTCAGCGCAGGTCGCAATCTGAGTTTCACGTACATCCTGTTAGTACATTTTGAAGTACGGAAGTCTGAAAAGGCCATTTTTTTAGCCACGTTGGAGGGCTTAGAAACAGTGTTTTTAATGAGCGTGGCGTCTTAACAACGAGGTTCCGACCTTGTCTGAAGTTTGTTTTCTTTTCGTACGTTGGCACAATGGGAACACGTGGAATATTTTCGTAGGAAAAACCTGTTTACGAACACGCTGCAACGCATTTGAAGCTTTGGGTAGGCGGCCACCTTAAGGGGTCAACCTACCTGGCGTATTAAGGGCGCGATCTACCGCAATTTTCATCACCATTTTTTTATTCTTATTTGTACCAGATATTTTTTTCTTATCTTAGACACAAAATGTGACTAAATTTGGCTCTTATGAAATTTTTTTATCTTTCATAGTTTTCACGTAATGGCATGTTAAAGACATCTTTTGCATGTTTCCGTTTTAACGACTATACTAAAACCAACTGATATACCAAACTCAAAAAAATCACAGTGGATAAAAACATTACAGGCTACAATGACATGCTCATAAAATTAAAGAATAAAAATGATTTGTATTTTTAAAAAATACTGAAACTAAAAATAAATATTTTAAAAAATTCAATAATTTTTTTAAAAATACAAATAATTTTTATTTTTTAATTTTACGAGCATGTCATTGTAGCCTGCAATGTTTTTATCCACTGTGATTTTTTTTTTTTAGTTTGGTATATCAGTTGGTTTTAGTATAGTCGTTAAAACGGAAACATGCAAAATATGACTTTTTTTTAACAAGCCATTACGCGAAAACTGTGAGAGATAAAAAAAAACTTCATAAGAGCCAAATTTAGTCACATTTTGTGTATAAAATACGAAAAAAAAAAAATAGCTGGTACAAATACAAAATAATATAATGATGACGAAAATTGCGTAGCCGCGCCCTGAAGAGCCCTATACAGCATGCGCTAGATGCCGCGTCTGAAGTACGTAAACAGGCAGGTTATAAGGGCTACACTGGCTCGTGTGTCAACAACCATGTAGCCTTTATGTGCGGGGCGGGAAATCACAGTGCAGTGTTTTGCTCGTTGGTGTTTTCTTATTGGACTTTAAGCGGCGACCTTACGTTTTTATTTACGGAAAGTGCATAACAAGGTCCTGTGCATTCTTCTATATTTTTTGTTGTACGATTCCGGTTGGTAATTTTCATGTGACATAAGTCTAAAAAACTTGTATTTTTTATATATATATTTTTAATAGCCATTTTGAGATACCCAGAAATCATGATTATAACCATTGGGAAAATAACCCAGAGAAGCACATTTTTTATTGTATTTGCTTTTCTTAGATAAAGATATCGGTCACACATCACATCTAGTCGTATTTGTTAAAACCCTTTCCCCTAATATGCTGCAACAATAAACATGCACCAGTTGTATTGGGGTCTTAACAGAAGAGAACACCTCCTCATTAGAGACGATGATGAGTGTTGGGATAAGCAAGAGTTCAACCTTATAGCCACACATTTTCTTACAGGCTTCTTGTAGTTCAATAACACGCACAATACATCTGCAACCATATGTTGCTATTTCATGTGTTTAAAGATCAATTATTGAACTACAGGTTTCATTATGTTCTTTAATCCTTTACCTACAGGAGAAGCAATAAAAATATAATATTTTTAGCAGTGTTCACTGTTATTTTTTATCTCTTGTATGATATACGATAGAATTTACGTAAAAAAGTGGCATTTTTAGATAAAAGTGTTTTATCTTTCGTGGAAAGACGTCCGTATTTATGGAGATACAGGTATACTTACGTGCAAGCAATTATTTTACAGGAAACATCTCGCTAGTGACTTCACGCTGCGCGCTTATATTGACAAGTGCGGGAACATAAGAATTGGCTGAATGTAAGAAACAACGTGGGCTTCCGTAGAGGTCACATTACCGAGAATTCCCTCATAGGAACGATCCTTACAGGTACGCTGGTGCGAATGCAAGAAGTCTGTCGTCGCCCCGGGCCGGAGGTCAAACTGAAGAAAAACTTTTCTGTTACGTGAAGGGGGATGGGGCGGGGGGCAGCTCTAGATGAGCCGATGGAGATCTCATCCGGACCTCCTCCTGGAGTTCAAACAATCGCTTCCTCCTCTTTCTTCTTATCCTCCCATTCCACCTCTGCCAGTTCCTTCGTCTTCTCTCCTTGCCTCTCATCTCATCGCTAAAAGCAGCGCCGACTGATACTGTGTTGACTTTTCAAACACTGGAAACAAGTCTCCGGCCCGCTGAGAACCTCGTGTTTTCTCTCGTATTTCCAATGCAGCCTCCCTCCCCCTGCTTCATCATCCTCTGCTCCACCCACACCAACATTCCGTGCAAGAATCACACACAGCACCCGTCATTCGCCTCTATTCTCTCAGCTTCCTCTTTGTTTTCCTTCAAACTGCGTTCATTCGTGCGTTTTCCGACATTCTACCCACACACACCTCCCCTTGCTTCTTTTATACACACTAAGGTAAAAATATCGTTAAGGAAAAACTGGAATCCTAGTCAGGTTTTGCTGGTGGTACAACTGGAAATATTATTTCGTTTTTCTAAAGTGTGAATCAGCCGCTTCTTTCCATCCAACTTTATTACTCGTAGCCGGTGTAGTGTAGTGAAGGAAAGCTGCACCAGATTACTGAACTTGAGTATTTACACTTGGCAAGTTTGAATCGAACCATTTTCCTGTAACTTACACCTCTATTTGACTCTGTTTTAAAAACATTATTTACCATGCTTATGTCTAACATAATGGTACATGATTCATCGCTTAAACCATAAATTTGAATTGGTAGGTTTTTCCGAGCACGGAAACTCTTCAAGCAAAAGTTTTTCTCGAGTAACGTATTTTTGAAGAACAATCTTTGACGCCGATATCTTGTAGCCTACATTAAATTGAAGAGCGAGATATAATCTTAAGAAATGAATCGTTGTGGATAACTGTTTTCTCGTAAAGCTTGCTAATACAATTATTTGGAATTGTTGTTTTGTATAAAATAGATCGCAGGCTTTCGCGGCCGTTGTCTGCATTTTCTTGGCTTGTGGGTGTGAGCCGCGTCTGAAGATTGTCTTGCGACGTTTCGGCAGTCGTTGCAGCTGCCATCATCAGGTAGTCGGAGTCGGAGACCAACTGGCAGATGCAAGAGTTGCAGGTCCTTATATACCCTGGTGTCTGGGTGGCTGCTTCCTGGTTGGCGGGGCCTGTCGGCCAATCACAGGTCTGCTTGTTCCTGATTGGCCGGGGTGGTTAACCAATCTTGGCTCTCTCCTGGTGGACCTTCTGATTGGCTGGGTACTTGGGCCAATCGTGTGCTGACTCGCATCTGGTTGGCTGGCCAATCCTGGCGAGTCTGTCGTAACTGCCCTCTGGTAGCTTGATTTCGCATCATCCACGAATAAATGTGACCATATTTTGCTTAGCCGATATCCATCTTCCCTGTTGATGTTGTTAGGGTGTTTTATTATCTCTATTGCCTCTCTCACAGTTCTCTGACGATAATTACTGATGTTGGTTATTGTGGAGAACTTGTCAAAATCGATGCTGTGTTTCGTTTCCA
>PNEQ01099568.1:0-73224 GCA_003012365.1 Medauroidea extradentata | reverse complement strand
TCCGGCGACATACCTTGGATTTAAGCAGGGCATTTGATTTCTACTATGGCACTGTCAGATATGAGGCCATCTGGAGAGGTTCCTAAATAAGGATACTCTGTACTGATAAATAATTTACATTTATCAACTTTGAGTTCAAGGATTTCACTTACAGATTGTACTGCAACTGACTCATTTTCGATACCCCATCGAGTACTCTCATTATCATAGAATGTTTGGTAACGAATTGATTCTACAACTGATGAACAGGAAGTAGACGCTTTCATATTGCCAATTTGCCCAAACTAGGAAGCAGTTAAACGTTTTCGTCGTTGATTCCACCATTCCTGAGAAGAAGACTGGTTTCTTGTATTTACTTCAATTTTTTTTTACAAATTCCTCTGTACACTTTTTTTTCAACTCCTTACGGGCTTGGGTCCGAGTTTCTTCGCATTTAACGACAATTATTTTTTAAAACATAAATGGGAGCCGATATTGTAAAATCGCTTCGTAACTTTGTTATGGCTGGTTTAAACGGCGTACTCTAATTTTGTCGAGTCAGAAGACTGCAACATAGTTGCTAATTAGTTAATTAACGAAATTTCCTTTTAATTGATAAATTAGCTCTACTCATAATACAGTTTGTCTCGGAAAATTACATTGAATAGTAAAACCAATTTTCAAAAAAGTTACGAAGCGATTTTACGATATCGACTCTCGTATGGATTTAAAAAAAAAAATAATTCTCTCGAAACCCGAGAAACTCGGGCCCAAGCCCTTAACATACTGTTCTCTTGATACATTCATCTCATCATCCGTAATATCAGGCATCAGTAGCAGTGCATCGGGTCCATAATGCTAATCTGGTTCTGTACTCGTGTACGCAAGTTTTCTCTTGGCTCTACGTTTGTTTCCTGACAGCCGTGATAGTTTCGAATTTCTATTTATTTGGCTAACAAAATTCTTCGCGAAAACACCTAGACATTTATTTGTCTTTGTTTTGTGGACGACTCTGTGCAAGTCATATTTTTCGTTGAAGTCATTGTGTTTGAATTAATGTGCAATAAAGTATCACGATAGGATACTTTTTTTTTCATGTGTCATTCGTGTAAGTCAGTATTGAGTTATAAGTTTCTTTAAAAATTGTTCGAATAAGACTTAACACAACGTAGAAAAATTGTATACCGGCATTTCCCCCCAGCTGGCATCTCCCCCGACTTACCTTAATTTTATAGTTAACAAACATATTCTTACTATAACAGAGTTATGTGTGACCCTGTCTGTATTATTAAAAAATGCCACCAAACATTCCTAAAATTGTTCGTAAGTTGGCAGGCAAAATTTAAGTAATAGACAATGCAACTTTAACCAGGTACCGAACATGGAGCCGGACAAGATTACAGACGCCTGCTTATTTGTCGCATTCTGGACAACCCATGCACTGTGGAGGATGTTTACATAGAAGAAGTAACAAAGCCATTGCAACAGAAAAATGTAGGAACTGTTTACCGGTGGTGAAAATTCTGCGGTCCTATTAATTAGCTTGCACTTAGCGGCAGTGTCTGTGTAAACTAGACGCGCGCGTCGGTTAACTGCAATCGGTAAAGTCACGATTTTGTCACGAAAAAAAAATCCCACATTTTATTTCAGTGACTCACGTACACATCTCCGGTTCTGCTTCACGGTCAGTGATTGAATGTGTCTTGATGAGAGATGTCGCTTTACAAAAGCACGTTGATAATAACAACGAAACAGAACCTCAGACGTGCACGTAAGGCACTTAAATAAAGTGGAGCGAAATACATTTCGCGAAATATATCGTGGCCCCAGCTATCTCTTCACTGCTTCTATATCTCGGACACACAAATACCTGCAGGCAGACGCTCCAGTAATATTACGATGAACGTCACAAGATTGTTCCTTACTGTCGTGTGAGGCAGCTGCAGTCGAACGACCTGATCGCGTAGCTCCCACCATGGCGAATATGTTTACCTTGCGCTGTTTATGCATGGCTTTTTAACTATTAACATATTATTTGGCATAGGTAGTAAAAATTTATTTCAATACGCATAATTTTCTAGACTGATTGCGGTCTAATTCTATGTTAATACTTCAATAATATTCCGTTCACTGTGGCGCAAAGTGAATTTAATTCACTCCATATAGTAGGTCTACCGTTTTCCTAATACTTCTCAAAATTTTGAAGCAACAAATATTGGCGAATGATAGAGGCCATTAAGGCTACGAGTTACTATTTATATTGATTTTGCGAGTTTTATGTAAATACTGAAAGGAAGTATATATCTTAAATTTAAAGTATAGAAATGTTGAAAATAGTTTTCACTACGTACTCAAATTTTTTTTCACGGAATAAATTTATATTGTTTTCGATATTTATTGATTTAATGACATTTATTAAGACTAATAATTTGCCAAAATAATGAAAGCTTTTGTTTAGGAAAGAATACAAGGGTAGACAGTAAAAATTATTTTCGACATTACTATTATTATGTTTTGCGATATCTGATACCTTTTAGGTTTTAATAAATCAATTTAGAAATAAACTGAATAAATATTATGTGGTCTTAAGTATCAAAGTAAAGTTTATTAAGCAGCATCTATTATAAAAAATAGTAAAAAGGAGTAATAACATCAAAAATATTTAAATTAAAATACTAACCCCAAGCTATACTACAAGTTACCTGATATTACTGACGTAAGCTGAAGTTGACTCTCTTCCCGCCATTTATCTTGGCTACAATCTCATTAAATTGCTCGACACAGTTGTTATCTACATCTTCGATGAGACTGTTACAATGGCAGACTAGCCTGTTTAGTGCTTGAAAACCAGTAGGCCTGGTTACTACAATACTGAATTTATGTTTCCGTAGCATATAACTTAGGTTTCGGCACATGAAAAGTAACATAATGCGTACTTTGAATATTTACTCAAATTTTATTATAAAACAAACAACATGAAACGTGGAAAACGGTAAATTTACTTGTTCATTATCAAGGAAGGCAACCACCATATAAAGTTTAGGATGAGTATATTGAATTTAGTCCCGAGGAAAAAGGATGAAAATCATCCCAAATTATAAACTGCAGTTCACTCGGAAAATATGCAGTTATATTTATGGGGAATGATGTTACATATTGTTTTTTTTTTCATGCATATTAATATTTTTGTAATATATTATATAGTTACTAAACTGTGCAGAGAAAACAATTCCTTACACAGACGTGGTCTGAACACGACATCGTCTTCTCGCTTGGAAGAGACACAAAATTCGTTCCTGACTGGGAGACACTCTCAGCAGGTGGTCACTAATCCCCTGCAAGGAGCGAGCTGTCTCAGAGTCCATTGTCCAGCTAGCTGTCAGTCACCCTCCCCTCCTACACTCCACTCTGCTCGCGCTTCTTCCCCTCCGTCCACGCGCACTTGATGGACTAGTTGCCCCTGACGAAAAATGTTCAATAAAATATTACGTTTTACGACTTTCTTATAAGTGATAGACATATACCCCCGCGGACATTTTTGATCAGAAATATATTTGGCATATTTTTGCGGTGTCAATTTTTACACAACATACACAGCCTGTTTTTTATTGCAATTCTAATAGTTCCATCACCATAAAAAATTATCAAAAAAGGCAATGAAAAATATGAAACCGCAAGCAAATACATCTCTCCATTGCCAACAATTTGCTTTTTATTTCAATTTTTTATCTTTCATTGCAGGCGAGAAAAACTTAATTTCCTTTACATGGGTTTCCCTATACTTCAGCTCGGCTGGCCCCGCAGCAGTCAGGCCTCTTAAGGATGCTGACAAATAAGTAGGGAGAAGGGGGGACAACGTGTAATTTCACTTTTGTGTCAAACATTTTTAATTTTACTTAGGAACAATATAATCGTGACGGACAATGCGGATGATCGGCGTGTTTTGTAGGAGGTATCTCGTTTCACCCACCCATACATTTCCGCGTTGCTCCATACGGAGTTTCTTACGTAAACAACAGTCACAAATGAGGCCGCGGCTGGCGGCTAGAGCACTCGCCTCCCACCAAGGCGATCCGGGTTCGATTTCCGGCGGGGTCGGTCCCCGGATTTTCGTATGTGCCGGACGATGCCGCTGGTCGGCGGGTTTTCTCGGGCATCTCCCGTTTCCCCCGCCCCTTCATTCTGGCGCCGCTCCATACTCACCTCACGTCACCCCTCACCAGCTCTGAAGACCTTGATGTTAAGCGATGACCAATATCTCATCACTCAATAAATACAAATATCGAGTAGCAACGCACCAGGGTTATCGTCAGCCCAGGCAGATGAAGCGTAGCAAACAGTGAAGTTTTACTACAGCAAATTAGAGCATTCGGACCTTGTTTCGCTCGTCTGTCCGCGCCCCTCCCTACCAATCATAAAAAGGGCAATGACATGTTGGGGAGGGGACACAGGGAGGTCGTCTATAATCGTCGGCACACAACTCACCTACTCTGCATACTGATGGGCTCATCTGCATTGTAACGGGCCGAGTTTGCATATCAATTTAATTCCTTTAACTGGCCGCGACTGTAGCCTGCGCTGTGAAGGGTTCTGGTTGTGCGCATGCGATCTCCCGTACGAACGTCTTCTTAATTTCCGCCTCGTCGCGCCAAGGCCGGTTAATTTATCGCCAGAACTTTCGAGCCCCGTTGGAAAAAAAAAATTCGTGATATTAAATTCAAATTTCACATTGTTCTCTTTCCTCGGCTCGGCGGCGACATTTTCCCTCCATAAGAACCTGTTATATGAAGAAGGCTTCGTTCCCAACGCCTGGTGATTTATGCAACGGAGAAATATTCAGCGAGAAGCTACTCTGCATAAACTTTACTTCGAGTGCAGGCTATGAACTTCTCGATAGACTTTTGCGAACAAATTTCCTTGTCTGCGAAAATCAACAGCAGATACAAAAAAATTTTACACGACAGTACAATATAACTACTTGATAAAAAGTGTATAGGCCTACTTCGCACAAATGCTTGCTGGGCAAGCAATACTTTATCTAAATACACGAACATAGTTCGGAGTGAGTGTTATTTTAACAAATAAACATACTGGTGTCAGATGTTTCGTTTTTATTTCCGATATATTCTTGTGAATTTGTAGCTTCTTGGACGTAACATAAATGTTATCCATTCAACAATTTACATTGTAAAACTGAAAAAACTTATTTTTTAAATTTAACTCTGGCAGTTCCACAATACCGTAAGTAGGGACTGGAAAATTTCGCGAATTCGATTACCTGCATGCTAGAATCCATCATACTATGCATATTAAAGCCCCGTATATTTGTTCATTGTATGCTGTTCCACAGAGTAGCAGCTTGTTGACTAATAAGTCCCTAACCATAAGGAAGAAAATTTTGCCAGTTTGCTTAAACAGTCCACTATGTAATACGTACTGTCATGGTTAAATAGTAATAATAATAATAATAATAATAATTTAATAATAATAATCATTATTATTATAAATCGGAAACGAAAGTAATCAGAGTCCTGCAAATATCACGTTTAATTTTGGGCGCAAGATATAATCCAAACGATTGTAAGATCATGTAAATTTCGCAATTGTACCTTGACTTATTTTGACACCTCCAGATGGACGCATATAAAATAATAACCAAGCTAACTAATTGCAGACCAATCACAGTGTCAGCGAGCAGCCAATGAGAAGCTGCTGTCTGCTTCAGTGCACAGATATTGGAATACATGGCAGCGAAGCCGCGAATTTGTCCTATCTCTAATAATAAGGGGGGAAAAATTGGCTAGTTCAACTACCTGCATGTTAGAATCCAATGTCCTGTGAATACTGAAGCACCGAACATTTGTCCACTAGCTGCTACTCCCTGGAACAGCAAACAATGAACGAATAGACGAGGCTTGAGTATGCATAGACAGTGGATTCTTAAAATGAAAGTCATTGAACTAGTAAATTTTCCTTTTCCTTACTATAGACGGTTCGTGATAAAGTGAACACTAAAAGTAGCCCTGCAAAATTTATATTTTCAGCTAATTCGTATCTTTCTGCACGAAACGGCTAACGAAGGGAAATGTCTAGCCTCTCTAGACACGTCACCAGATGTTTGCGCGTGTAAGATAAATTGTGCAGTCTGTAGCAACCGCTATAGTTTGATAAATAAATTGATTAACTATACACAATTCAAATTGCCTATTTTAGTTGGTTTTATTTTAGTATTGTAGTATTTAAGTAAGAAAACACACGGAACTATTTTCGGCAAATCGCTGCCAACCATGCAAGCAGTAAGGGAACTACTGTTAACGTTAAATAATATGCAGTAACAGCTAGTGATATGTTTCAAAGGGCAAACTTTTAGTGCTCACTTTATCCCAGACGACCTATATAACTAGGGACAGGAAAATTTCGCGAATTCAATGACCTTCATGTTAGAATCAACTAGTCTATGCATACTCAAGCCCCGACCATTTGTCAACTAGCTGCTGCTCAGTGGAACAGCAGACAATGAACGAATAGTCGGGGCTTGAGCATGCATAGTACAATTGATTCTAGCCTGCATATTATTTAATTTGTGAAATTTTCCTGTCCCTCCCAATAACAATTTATTATAACCTAAACTGGGGTATGCATTTCACGTTTTAAGTGAAAATACATTTTTTCCTGCTGTGGTAAGAGGATTTTACGGCTCTTTAATATCGAGGGTGCAGCGAGGTGAAGGGACGACACAACATTCATGTCCAAGCCAGGATTCAAACCGAGGACCTCTCGCACCGTAGACGTGCTCCTAACCGTCTAGTCTACGGAAGCCGGTTTTTTCTGCTGAAGTGTGTCCTGAGGTAAGCAGGTTTGTGGAAGTGTTTGTTTTAGTTCAGTTCTTGTAAGCTCAGCACTGAGCTGCTCTGTTCTTCCACGGCGATGACCTCGGACAACGGAACAAACCTCAGTTTGACTACGTGTTACAACCGCACACACGAGTGGGGCAATAAAACGCTCTCGGGGAGTATATTTACAGCGCAGATAAAACCTCCGCCTGTCCTGCGACGCGTTCGCGCTCCACCAGCCCGACATAAGTATTAAGGGGCCCGCCTACCTGCCATCACAGACTAAATATCAATACAGACGTGAAATTACGTGTCGGCTCTTTTGATACGGGCGAACTTCACCGCTAATTGGCTACCCGAGACTGTTGATACCAGCCCCGTGTGTGTTTGGCTCCTGTATTCTACGGCAGGTTACCTATTGGCCCGGAGGCCGGCTAGCGGGTCAGCTCCCTCACGCTGATTGGCAGTAGGTGTTGTCGCCATGTTGCTGGCCAGGAAAGCCATTTTGCTGGCGTGTGCAACAGAGTTGGCAGTTCTACTGGCTATTTCACTTCTGTATTCCTACATATTCTGTGCTGCCATGAAAGTTGTGATGTAGAGGTTCAGGAGAATCGTATTTTCACAGAAAATGTTAGTCGTGAGATTGTGTGTTTGAGATATAAAATGTATTAAGGTACCTCACACTAAGGGTAAATGGTTTCAGTTCTATCAGTTTCTTAAGTAATTAGAAAATAGGGCCTTAACATTCCAAATTAGTGCCTTTTCCGGCTTGTGTAATGACGTTATTTTTGTTATTTTTACTTAAAACCATTTAACCTTAGTAGATCTATTCGTTAGCTTTCGATCCCGTGACTGTTTGTACCTTGTAACAACTGAACATTTCGAGGAAATCTTGTTCTTGTAAAATGTGTCCTGCGCAAATATGCAGCCAATGTTATGGAAAATTGAAGGATTCACGAGACCGAGCCGAGAGGACAACAGAGAGAGCGAGAGACAACCTCCTCCACAACAGGGGTTGACGCAATCCCGCTTTTGTGGGGGTAAACTCCACGTCCATGAGGTCGAACGGCTGCTAAGGCGCTATGTAGGCAGGCTCCTTAATTGTCCGCGTCCACCAGGACATCATTCGTCTACATCACAAACCTAGAGACAAGAAACATTTAACAGTTTAATACAAAAATTTAAGTATCGTATGAGGAGAGTATTACTGAAGGAGGGGTATGACACTCCAAACGCAGACATACTATTGGGCGGACGTTGGTACACTGGGAAAAAAATGTATTGGTTGAGATGGTGAAATTTCGCGAATTCAACGTCCTGCATGATATAATCAAACATCCTATTCATACTAAAGTCCTGTCTATTCGTTCATTGTCTGCTGTTCCATTGAGTAGCAGCTAGTGGACAAGTGGTCGGGACTAGAGTATGTATAGGATGTTTGATACTAACATGCAGGTCACTGAATTCGCGAAATTTCACCATCTCCACTTATTGGCCACCACAAAATATTTTGTCATCATCGATCTTACGTAATTTTTTTTTTGTGGTGACCACAAACATTTTTGCTATCCCCAATAAAATTTTGCAGTGACTGCAAAAAATATTTTTTAAACACTACAAACAATTTTGGCGAGGTTCATATTGACAAAATATTTTGTAGCCACCATAAAACTGTTTTTTTTTTTTTCTGTGTATCTGCTTACCTTGAAGGATGACATGCCCTACTATGGAGAAGTGACGGAATTAGAAGAGTGATTTGGGGGGAGATCTCCGAGAAACCCCGCCGACCAGCGGCATCGTCTGCTACGATTCCCACGCGAATATCCTGGGATCAACCGCTACTTCAACGATTCCACTCTATTACGTATTCTCAAGCCTAAATTGTTTGTAGATTGGCTGTTGTCCAGTAAGCTACCAGTTTCAACCCAGATTAGAGCTTTGCGTAGTCGATACCTTCTGCAACTTCAATACCCAAAGGGAATTTTCATTAGTGCAGGAGAAGTCGCCAATAGAGTAATCTACTAACAGAGTTACAATTTTGCTACAAATTCCTAATAGCTATATTCAATTTGATTGCCTTTTCCCATCGGGAATGATTTGAAAAAATTAAATTTAAAATCATTTAAAATTCTGTTACTAAAAGAAACATAAAATTGTTGGCGCGCATAGCAATAAATAAACTTAAACACAAACATGAAAACACACATTTCAGGGTTCAACTGAAAGGCATTTTTGGTTTAAAATACGTTTATTATTCGCGAGTGAGGAATGCACAATGTTAAATTACCGTATTGCACATTTTTACTTTTAAAGTTTCAAATCCTGCCTATAGGTGTTTATTTTGCATCTTCTGCTCTTTCACCCTACTACGCCGAAGAGGTGCAAAAGGTGTTGAAATAATAATTGTAAAGCCCTGTACGCCAGTTGAGTGGCCTACGAGTAGAAGTGACGCTTCATTATTAGAAACCCTGAATTCTCGCTAAAATATTTCTGCATCAGATTGTTTTAGTGCCTTTTGTTCACATATTCTTCGTGGTTATAGGCAGAAGTGACGCTTATTCCACTCAGCTAGTCAATATACGGTTACAGAGACACTGCACGTCTGTGATTGGCTGATATAGTACCTCAATACTTGTTGAGTATTAAAATGTGCACGTAAGGCATTATTGGAACTATTGGTGAAAAAATCCTATCGCGAAAATTCAATGCATTACACGCCCCGCTCCATCGATTCTGTTTTTCTCACAGCCACGCAGTCTGTCTACGAGAACGTGGAATCTGTGCTGTAGAAGCAAGCGAATTATTTATGTCCAAGGGATGTGAGCGCGTTGCACGTTGCGGGTGAAGGGAGTGGAAGGGAAAATGTCCCTATCTAGCCCCCCTCCCCCCTTTACCAGCAACTGTACAAAGCCGGTGCTGTACGTGACGCAAGGCGCGCCGGCAGACACACAAAGAGATCCGAGTGTGGGAACTGCCTCAGGTCTGTTCCGGTCGCAGTCGCATTCTGGAAAAGGGGTGGTCCGTGTTACTACAGTTCGCTCGCTATCCTGCTTACCACCGCAGCTCAAAGAGAGAAGCAAAATGACCCGCAACCTCGCAGACATGTCTTGTGTCCATCCAACAAATCCCACGAGGAACGAAACACAAATGAAACCAGGATAAAAGCCAAACTAAATAACCAAGAAAACTGAAAAGACTTACGGATAACACAACACACAGCACAGACAATTACTGGGAACAGACCAGATAACGAAGTTACATATCGAGATAGCGGGGTAGCGACCACGTCCAGTTTTCGGTTTCTTTCGACGTTTCGGCGATTCTTGTCGCTGACATCATCAGAGTCTCAATGAGGGTGTGATTGGCCGAACACCTATTGCCAATCAAAATCGATCTTGTCTCTCATTGCTGCGAAGTGTATTTGTTTTCTGATACCGCTGTCGCCGTGAGTTGCTGACAGTTTTGAAAAGGGATCCAAAATTTCGCTGAGGTTTATTATTAGCGTGTTTCTTATTTCAGTTACTTCTACGATGATTCCGTGCGTGTAGTTGGGAATGTTTGCCATTGTCAAAACATATACAGTGTCCTGTTTCATGATAGTGTTGGTTTATGGCTGACCTGTCTCTGTTGTACCTGATGTCAATATTGGCTTGTTCTTCCTTGTTTGTTTTCTCACCTGGTTTTCAGGGACGAGACTGATAACTGCAATGGCGTGCGTCCACAATTCTGCTCCAAATTATTCTCTTATATTGCAAGAATCCTTCAAGTTCAACACTAATGCGCGCACATAGTGTCTCACAGCTCTTACGCGCAAGACGCTGATTTAGGGCGCAGTAGTCCCGTCTTATTGCTAAACTATGACCCGATTTTTCAACCGTTTGAGTGCGACCGCGGCGGCCTAGGTTAGACCTCTCGCCTCCCACCAAGGCGATCCGAGTTCGATTCCCGGCGGGGTCGATCCCCGGATTTTCAGATGTGGGAATCGTGCCGGAAGATGCCGCTGGTCGTCGGGTTTTCTCGAGGATCTTCCGTTTCCCCCGCCCTTTCATTCCGGCGCTGCTCCATACATCATATCACCCCTCAGCAGCGCTGAAGACCTCGAGGTTAAGCGCTGACCAAAACATCTTCACTCCCTCAAACATGTTGCGTAGATTATCGCAGAAACTTTGTGTACTTGGTGTTGATGTAGCCTACACGATGGGTCGTTAGTTACAGGCTAACCTGGAGGAGGTACAATCTTGAGGACAAATAGTACAAGGAAACACACTTGCAACACAACGCCTAATGTGATTCATGAGGGTAGTAGATCGCCTGAAAGGTGGAGATCTGAAACGTGAATGCAAGATAAGATGACAAGATGCCATATAACGTGTATAAAATCATAGGTAAATTATGTGAAGACAAGTGAAGACATTTTGGTCAGCACTTAATGTTTTAAGTCTTTGGCGCTGGTGAGGAGTGACATGATGCGAGTATTGAGCAGCGTCGGACTTAAGGGACGGGGAACACAGGAGATTCCTGAGAAAACCCGATGGCCAGCGGAATCGTCCGGTACGATTCCGACATTCGAAAATTCAGGGACTGACACAGCTGGGAATCGCACCCGGATCGCCTTTGGTGGAAGCGAGTGCTCTAGCTACTACGAGTACTGTGGCTCTAAGAAGACAAGTAACCACGGAATATAATGTTACAGAAAGTAGACCCTATCATACATAAAATAGGGGTTGGTTACATTCCGTTACTTAGCACTTTGTGACCGTCCGCTACAGCGATTTTACACATTCAAGTAATCAGCATGCAAAAATAAATAAAAAATGTGGACTTGAGAGTAAGTTCTAATCCCGATAATTTTCATTAAAACTACACGTTCGTTGCGAGGTAGATATACGAATGCCTGGGAGGTAGGCAGCCCGACACACTGTCGCGTACGACGTGTCAGTTTCTTAATGGAGTACCTGCTATCTCCGAATTTTTCAATTTTCGCCGTTTAGTTCCATAAAATGAGATTTATTAAAATTTCTCCTCTGGCATGGAACAGGCAATGTCTTCTTAGGCGTTACCAAACTGTCAAATCTTGATTGCCTTTCTTAGTTTTTTGACTAATGACCTTCCGCAGAAAGAAAGGCATTTTTTCTACGGATGGCCACAGGTTGGCTATAGTAGAAGCAATAGTAGTCAAACTATGCCAACTGTATACAATGCAAGAAACTATTCCTTCAGCCTTGTCAAAGCATAAAACATTATAGAAAATTTGTAGATAAAATTAAATACAGAAGTTACATTATTTCAAAATGGCGGGTACTAACTGATTCCCCTTAATGCAATTTGCTCGTCATTTTATGGAACATTTAGATTTTATCGTCTACCGCCCTCATGAACCACATTAGACTCAATGTTGCGTGTTACGTTTCACTACTTATTTATTCTTAGGATTTCCCTCCCGGTTAGCATATATTAACAACTCACCTTATATATTTGTGCGAAAAGGAGTTTGCAGTTTTGTTGGCGGGTTTAGAAGCAATTTTCAAACACACATAAATTTCAGAAAGTATCCAGTAACCGTCCTCTGTAACGTGTTTCCTTTCGTTGAGTATTTCATTAGGGATAGTGTATAATAGTTTCGAAAAAAAACAACGCGTATTTCTATACCATTGTAACAATGATAGGTGGGTCACTTAACAGGAATAAAGGGGACACATTTGTATTCTGCCACTAGAAACATCTCCGAGGTTTAAAAAAACCACTGGAAGAAAGCCAAAAACGTGCAGCACCACATATTAGTAAACTCCAAAAAGAATGATTGTCCTACATTTTTCCTTCTTCACGACCACTATTTTCCACATAAGGATAGCTTTTTTTAAAGACAAAATAGAAAGGAAAAAACTTGGGGCGGTCTGGATGCGGCCAAGTAGAAAGTCGATGCCGCGGAAATAAAAGTCCGGAGAACAAATTCGCCAAGTTTGAGCGGACGTCCGCGGGATGGCAGCCGAGAGAAGAAGGAACACAGAGAAAATCTATTTGCGAGAGATGGATCTGTGAGATGTCCATGTCCGAGCTACCCTCCACACTAGACTGACTGCATCTTACACCAACTTCGTATCCACCTCCCCTAGCCATTCGTCCTTAGAAATAACGCAGCACTCATATCCTACAGTTGTTTATTTTACGGCACTCTTTCCCTCTTTCCTTCCCAGCTCCTTTCGACCGCGCTCTGGGACCAAGACGGTCTTCCCATGCTGAATACATACCGTACAATGAAAGTCCCTGCGCCTCATCTCGCAGCTTACCTTACAAATACGACGCTATTCTTCTCCGTGCCTTTCCATACAAACACACACGATTACATACGCGAACGTCTGCACATCGGATCTCAAGTCGTACTTCCCTCGCATGCCTCGTCATGTATTCCTTCCGATATTAACGGAGACAGGAAAAATTCGTGGGTTCCTGTAGGCTAGCCTCCAAGAATGTTTGTGTACTAAAGAAGACAAGTGCTGCTCACTGGCTGGTCGCTGACAAAACAAAGTGATAATTACCACACTATTGGGCCTGCATTATTTGCTTTTTTTTATTATTGGCTTAGCGCCCTCCAATAGGTTCCAAGCAAGTCAAGAGCCAGCTGTGTAAATGCCACGGACTTGCAAGTGTTTAAATTCCAATATGCTTGCAACCTACAGCTCTTAGAATTATAGCTTGCCCTAAAAACAAAATATGAATTTTTCAGGCCCCTAGATATTAGACGTTACCTACTCGATATAATTTATACCAAAATTCACCAATTCCCCTAGTTCACAAAACAATGTCTCAAAGATCATCCATATTCTTGCTTTCAAAAATTGTAGCAATTCTCCCTGAAAATATAAAAAATAAAAATAAAAACAAAATATATATATTGATCGATGGTTAACTAACTTCTGGTGATGAGTTGTCTTTAATCTTTAAGTAGTAGTTTTACTGTAGTTAATTATTTTCACATTCTTTATATTTCAAATTGTTAAGTACAATCTGTATCCATCAAAAACTAAAATTTTTTTTATTCATGCAGCATTCAATTTTTGTTCTCAAATTAATTTATACCAGATGACAAGTTTATTACATAATTAACCGCAGCTATAGAAAATAATTTGTCTAGTAGCACTCACCCACAAGCTTTGCTTATGTGAGTGTGATGTCTTCCATTATATAAAAAGTATTTATGTAAAGTGCTGTAATCGGTATATGGAAATAAAATTAATCTAATCTATAAGTCGTTTATAGGTCGTTCGGAATCAAGTGAGCACTAAAAGTTTAACTTGTAAAAAATATCGCTAGCCGTTATTGCACATATTTATACATTAACTGTAGTTACCTTACTACTTGCATGGTTGGTAGCGATTTGCCGAAAATAGTACCGTGTATTTTATTACTTGAATTCAACAATACTAAAATAAAATAAAATGAAATCGACATACTTGAATTTTACATTGTTAATCAGCTTTTATTTATCAAACTATAACGATTGCTACCGACTGCACAATTTATCATACATGTGCAAACATTAAGTGACGAGTCTAGAGAGGTTAGACATTTGCCTTCGTTAGCCGTTACGCACGGAAAGATACGAACTGGCTGAAAATACAAATTTACAGGGCTATTTTTAGTGCTCACTTTATCCCGAACCGTCTATACCAGACATCACAGAGTAGCCATGACTAGTGACTATCGGCTGGACCCCGCATGGCCGTACAATTTCTGCCTTCAGCTACTTACTCATCAGCGGCTGCTCCAGTAACTGCGGCCAGTTGCACAACTGAGAAGGTACAGCGGGATTTGGCGAGCGTTTTCAAGCAAATTGCCTATTAGCTCAAGAGTCCTCAAGGGAAAGTTTCATAAATAGTGAACTAATCACGAAAGTAATTCACACGTGCCGGTATTCGAAATCTAACTTTTCCTCGAGCCATTTCGCGGAATTTCCGAGCATCTGGTTATGACTAGAGACTGGAAAATGTCTCGGGTACACTGACCTGTCGACTTGCCTCCAAGATTACCTGGTTACTGAAGCAGACTACGACTGTTCAACGGCTGCTCGCTGACATAGTAGTGCCACATAATTTAACACGCACGAAGTTGTTACTTTATAATTTGTTCAGCGCCTTCGGAGAAGTATCAAATAAGGCAAGGCCCAACTGCGAAGGCGACACGTACTTAAGGTTGTTTGAATTCTAGCTTGTAACAAAAATAAACCGCGAATTTTTCAGATTCTTAGTCATGATCACGGTCGTAGAAGTACAGATCTGGACACTCACCTATCTACCAAAGTATTTTGCTTGACCCCCTTGTTGTTTGGCTGTAGTTCTTCAAGTTACCGAGAGTGTCGTCCATCTTTGGCGTTGTAGTCAGGGCGGTCGGAGTCAAAACTCCACCCACTGAAGTGGTGTGCAGTCTTCCCGCTGATACATCGCCTCTGAGATTACATAATTTAATGGAATCATGTTGAAGATATACAGGATGTCCAGGAACTAATGTATAATAAGCACCTTACATAACTCCTGGGCTTAATAGGAGACAAAAATGTTAGTGGCAAAACGTTGTACGTTTTACGCGCACAATGTGGCAACATAGCACGGAGATAGTCCCACCTTGCGCTCCACGGCCAAGTATTATTTTATGCACGTTACGTCGAGCACACGTAGAATCATGTTTAGACTGCTCGGTATTTTAGCCTGCGCCCGTAATACGCAGGTCAGAACACAAGTAGTAAGAAAAATACGATATCTGTGGAGCTCAAGAGAGGACTAAGTACAATGCCACGTTGCCACATTCTGCATGTAAAATGTCTTCGTACAACATTTTGCCACTAACATTTTCATCTCGAATTTAGCCCAGGATTCGTGTGGTGTGCTCATTATGAGTTTGTTTCTAGACATTTTGTATGGGCGTATTGTACACGCCTACACATTCTTCAAAACTTTTAATATTTAAAAACTATCACAAAAATATTTATTTTCGCCTATGTAAAACGTTCTGAGAACTCTATTCCTAGCAGAAATCAAGCAGTTTTCTAATGAACGTCTGCCGGACGAAGATCTGCACATTGCTCGGCGTCGTCTTACATGTGTTATGCAGACATTGTATTTACTGAATGTCGTCACTCGGGACACTCGACATGTTACAGTCGCAGTCTGAACGCAGTCCCTGGCATCCGGTTGTGAAATATCATGGCCACGCGGTAAACGCTCACGAATGACTTTCAGTCGAGGGGGTCACGAGTTCGAGGACACGTCACGTTTGAACTCGCCGCGCAAATACCACGCACTCTGCTACCAACGATCTGGGCGTGTGTTCCTCGCTCCAGGTTGGTTGCCCTGTCTGTTTCTGAGCTCTGCAGCCAATGGCGAAGAGTGGAAGCGTTCGAAAGAAAGCAGTACTTAGCAATGATTAGGGACTTGTGACTTCGCCGAATAGGTTTATCAGTATCGCCACTTTGTTTCATTGCCTTATAATGAACTAATGCACATCTGCAGCTTTGCTTCGTGGTAATTGGCAGCGTGTCTTGATGTAGAGGCGTCACTTATTTGATTGTGCCAATCAGAACACGAGGGCCAAATGGTCAGACCAATCGCCTGCCACCAAGACGATCCTGGTTCAACTCCCGGCGGGGTCCGTCCCCGGATTTTCGAATGTGGGAGTCGTGGCGGACGATGCCGTTGGTAGGCGGACGATGCCGTTGGTAGGCGGATTTAAACGGGGATATCCTGCCCCCCCCCCCCCATCACTCCCGTTCCGGCGCCGATACATACTCACCTCATGTCGCCCTTTACAAGCACTTAAGACATCGATGTTAAGCGCTGGCCAAAATCTCTCGCCCAATCACAAGAAGGTTACTGCGACACTACGTCTGTGATCAGCAGGTAGAGAGTTAAAAACATCCAGCCACTGACCTCGGAGAAGAATTGTAGGTGTACACGTACGGCATTGAAACAAAGTAGTGCAAAAATCTTTTAGCGAGGATCAGGTGTCCCTAGCAATGACTATACACAAATCTGAGCTGTTAGTGGAACTATAGACTGGTTAAGTGCAGGTAAATCTCCAGCCAGTAGAGTGCAAGAGGCGAGGAACCAATTCTCCAGTAATACTTCATTGACAAGAAAATACCCTTATTAGGGACACGATTTTGTCGCGAAAATATTTTGCCCCACTTTGTTTCAGTGTTACACGTGCACATCTGCAGCTTTGCTTCATGGTTATTGGTACCGTGTCTTTTGTTCGGACACGTGTCTCATTTGACTGCACCAATCAGAATAAGATTATTGTGACTTCGTACGTCTGTAATTAGCCAAGGCATGCGAGGGTAAAATCTTCCAATCACAGACGATGTAGTAGAGCTGCAGATGTGCACATAACGCATAGAAACCAAATGTTGCAATAATCTTTTCGCCATAAAATCGTCGGCTCTAACTAACTTATTACTAGTTCATTTCTACAGGCATATCAAAGTCACTCGTGCATGGTATTGCATAGCTTTCCTTGAGAAGCAACCATGCTTCACCAATGCCTGCAGCCAGCCTAGGGACACCCCTCGTGTTCTGCCAGGATGTGAAAACGGTAGGAATTTACTCTCTCAACCCACCCCTTGTGTGCTCTAAAACAAACTGTGGTTACTAGGGTACCGGCAGACTGGGGAAACACGTCATGAAGATTCTCTTCTTGTGTGTGCAGACAAAGATGGTCCCCGGCTGCACTTACAATAATTGGCAAACACGCCGAGCTGTTCTGAAATTTATTCCGACGAAGGTATCCGAAACCGAGACACGAAGCCACTTCCGCAGTATTACGTTTATTGCCAACCATTTCTTGAAAATATCTATAAAATAAATTTTGCGGTTGTGACAAGATTTTGTTGTGCAGTAGTCTTTAGGAGATCATGACTAATTTACTAGCCATCTAACGTCAGAATTTTTTTTTTCCAGAGGAAACAA
This sequence comes from Medauroidea extradentata, assembly GCA_003012365.1. Taxonomy (NCBI): domain Eukaryota; kingdom Metazoa; phylum Arthropoda; class Insecta; order Phasmatodea; family Phasmatidae; genus Medauroidea; species Medauroidea extradentata. The sequence continues at coordinate 55,454 of PNEQ01099568.1, read as the reverse complement.
TAATAATTATTTCCGGAGGTAGTTTAGTTACTACACCATATGTAAGCGTGCGCCTATTCCGGGTTTTTTATTATTACTAAACGTTCACGAATTCAGTGCCGTATTCAACGTGTTTCATCATATAAGTAGGAAGAACATTTCAGCCAAAATTCTCAGTCTGGTATTACTAGAGACTGGAAAAATTCACGGGTAAAGTGGCCTGGAGACTAGCCTTCAAGAATATATTCTTACTGTAGCAAATAACAGCTGCTCATTGGCTGCTCGCTGTAGGTCTGTATTTAGCTGCTTCTTTGTTATTGGCTCGGTGCCTTGTAAGAATTGTCAACTAAGTCCAGGGCCAATTGCAACAGTTACACAAAATTACAGTTGCTTGAAGTGCCTAAACGAAAAGGCGAATATTTCAGGTCTCTAGCTACTATGTGACTGTGATTATAAATATATTTTAGTGCTTATTTTCCATTGTAAAATACGAGAAATAACTGCACGCTGAACATTGTGGAATAAAGAACGAACAGTGCCACGATTTTGTCGCGAAACACTATTTTGCACAATTTTGTTTAAATTGGCCAGCTATGCTTCTTTTCCAGTAGAATCCCAAGACAAGTGAGAAAAAACATCTAATCAGTAGAATTTATTGCTTTGTGGACATACGCCATTGCTCATGTTTTGCTGATCAAATGTGTGTTCAATGACAAAAAAAAAAGACACAAGAACACACACAAAAAAAAACAGAGAAAAAAACAATCCCAGGTGGAATGTCAGTTTTTATTTTTTTTTATTATTATTATTTACATATATTAGACAACAAAAAATTCTAAAAGTTGAATTCAGTCGAATATCGACACAACACCCAGACACAAAAGGCAGACACAAACAGAACCAGATTCCCAAAATGAAAAAAAAAAAAAAAAAAAAAAAAAAAAAAAAAAAAAAAAAAAAAAAAAAAAAAAAAAAAAAAAAAAAAAAAAAAAAAAAAAAAAAAAAAAAAAAAAAAAAAAGATGGAAATAACCGTGAACAGTGGACAACAAACAAAATACAAGAGACAACACAACAACGAAAAATGCGACGTTTCGGGAACTGCGATCTATTCCCGTCTTCAGACTGAGACACAGCTGGTCGGAACAACAAGATGTGCATCTAGAGTTCTCTAGAGTATTTGGTTTATGTTCATATGCTTGTAGAGCGGAGAAGTGTTGGCGAGCGATGTCTTTGAACGCCAGCAAGCCTCGTACACACGTACTCAGTGAACACCCAGAGCAACTGGAACAAGCGCCATACCTCCGCGCATGTACACAACACTGTCTTCATAAACATAGCGACTTGGCGACCTTAATTACTCTTGCACATCTGCAGCGAGCACGGGCAGCAGGCTGACGTCACAGAATATCTAACACATCTGAAACGAAACTACTGAGTACAATCTAAATAATATTTAAATAAAATACTTTAATCAACCACATTTTTTTTAAAATAAACTGAAAAGCATAAAATAATTTCTTCTGTGAAATTACTTACAAGAATTAAAACGTAAAATACTTGGGACGCATATAGCTTAATATACAGTAGTAATGACTCTAGAGGGTGGCTGTTAATGAGTCAACTCACACAACAGTCGGTGCATTAATAAAAATCTGTCGAATGTTCTTCAGCTAAATTCCCAACAGTTTATGTTTAAAAAAATTGCCTGCAATAAAACATTATTCATAAGAAAAGTGCTGCATTTGGCACAGTGGCCAGAACATCCGCGTTCCACCAAGACGATACGGGCTCGATAGCCGACGAGTTCTGTCCGCTGGTTGGCGAGTTTTCTCAGGATTCTCCCGTTTCTCCCTTTTAATTCCGTTGCCTTTCGATTACACATCACCCTTCGAGGCACGCAGATGCCTACGGGCGCCCAACCATGAACTCTGCAGTTCGGGGTGTGATACAGTGACCCTTGGAGATTCTCATACGAGATCAACTATTCATTACAAAAACACACTAAAAAGTACGTACTTAAGGCTCTGTTTCAGTCGCCATATTGAATTTTATTATATTTATTTTTTGTTTAATTCTGAGAAGAAAAACGTTAAATCGGCGACTATACCATAAATTATATTTACCTAGAGCTACAATACAAGCATGTGAATGGAGAACAGTAAAAAAAAATTGTACATTTACAAGAAAATTCTTGTAACGTAATATCAGAACATTATCAGTCAGATAATAAAAGTAAGATGTTAGAAACCTTTTTCAGTGGTTACAAATATCGTAAACAACTTTGGGAACTAGTAATGCTAACGAGCAGATTTTTCGAATTGAAACAAAATAAACCTAGGAGACCTTTCACATTTTACAAAACATTTCGTACTTCCACAAAAAAAAATTTTTTTGGAAACTAGTTTCCAAAAAAATTTTTCGTAACACTACAAGAAATTATTGTTAACTGAACCAGTTATTAGCTGTAAATATACAAAATTTGTTTCTAGATTTACAGAAAGAAATTTGTAAATTTACAAGATTTTTGTAAATTTTACAAAATATTTTCGTAGTGTTACAAAAAACTTTTTTGGAAACTGGTTTCCAAAAAAACCTTTTGTAAAAGTACAATTTTTTTTTTTTACTGTGAGCTAGTAATATACAGTTAGGTTGCAATTTGTCGGGCAAATTATGAATATAAAAAAAACTTTCCACACAAATTGCGGCGTAATTGTAAGTTAGCTAGATCGCAAGGTCTGTACTGTAGCGAAATGTAAATAGAATATGAGGTATAATCGCATATTTAATATTTTTCTTCTTAGAATTAAAAAAAAAAAGCGAAAAATAATAAAATTCAATATGGCGACAAACCGAGCCTTAAGGAGCGTTCCTTGATAATAAATTATCACTACTACAGGATGACTTGTTTATTCTAGTTTCTCAAAGAATAGCATTCCTACGACAGTGAAACATTTTTTAAGCAAAGACGAAAGTCGTATCTGTGTTACTAAAGTCGAAGTTTTCATATAGAAATATCAATGCGATTTTTTTTAAATTGGAATTTCAGCGAAATATTGTAATATAGCTTTATTAGTTTATAGTAGGTTACATATTCGTCTGTTAAGCAAATAATTTAGTAACCTAGATTCATCCTTTGCGAATACATATGTGAATTAAAACCCTTAAGTAAATTATACTTTTTGTGAGGAAACCGATTAAAAGCCAAGCGTGTTTTCGTATTTTTGTCTCTTTTTCTCTTCTACACTCACAGATATTCCCTCTCCGGTCAATAGTTCGTGTGCCTGAAGAGGGGAGCAGATACCAGTTCCCGAATCACCATTGTCGTTATCGAAGGGAGCATACTATTATCGTGTGTGTTACATGTGTGTGTGTGCTTTCTTTGTCTTGTCTACGACCATCTCTGCTGCAGTGTTCATTTGTGTTGTCCTCGTGTCTTTTGTCCATAACTGTCGCTATTGTCATACATCTTGTTTGGTCCTCGTCTGGTATGTCCTTTTTCGGTTTTCTCGTTTTTTCTTTTTTTTTTGGGGGGGGGGGGTTCCATTATACACCGACTGTGTTTCTATTTCGGAATTATTTGTATGTTTGTTGACTATGGTCATTTTTGGCTTCCTGGGGTTGTTTCTTTCGTACTTTTGTTGCTCATTTTCTCGTAAAAATTTGTTTTAATTTTCCTGTGCATTTTCTGCAATTAATTAACAATCGCCAGCAATTGCGTATATCCTACAAAACATAAAGTTTGTTACGATTGTGAAATTACTTGTGATGAATTGCTATAGTTTATTTGTGATAGTGATTATTGCTGGAGACCTATGGAAATATCGCGCTATTATCTGATAGCAGACTGAACTCCAAGATACTGTGTGCTCATCCGACTTATGTTGATTGGCCGGCAGTTTGCGTGGAGCGCTTGAAAGACTTTTACAACAAATGATTAGAGAACTGAAAATTTCGCCTTTTCTTTTAGGAGTAAGTTAGAGTTCCATCAACTTTACACTCTAAAAAATAGTTTGTAAATTTACCAGACGTGCGTATAGGAGCGCTAAGAAAGTAGGCATGGTAGAACAGTTTCCCAGACATCCATGGTAATTAACACTCCTAAACCTAATTATAAAACAGTCAAATGCATACTAAAGTTACCAGACTTGTACTGTAACATTTGTAAAGTTTGTTTATTTACAAGACGGAAGTATGGTAACTGTCTCATATTGCATCAGGGATAATAACTTCCTAAACATTTGAGGAAGCTTTTTTACAGTGTAGGTCTGTACAATGCTCATAATTGGCCGTTGACTACCGACACTTCCTTGAAGTAACTGAGCCAATAATAAAACTGTAGCTGAATACAAGCCCATTTCACTGTCAGCGAACAGCTAATAAACAGCTGCTGTCTGCACGATTTCACATATATTTTTGGACGCTAGCCTACACGTCAGTGAACGCGCGAAATTTTCCGGTCCCTACAAATTATGTAAGTAGAGACATTGACTGGTAAATCACTGGAAAAGTTGATTGTTTGCTAGGCTCCAACATGCTATGTATAACACTGAATGTTTTGCTCCTATATTGGCTATCGTTAAAGGTACGTAAATTTCGCAGATACATTCCAGGTCAGGTTGAACGCCAATTATGTACACTTCATTGTCGTGTCTGTGACTTGCTGACGGCTGTTACGAAACGCGTTTGACTACCGCAAGTCAGTAGTAAATTAGGAAATTATCCGAAGTGCTATCGCTTGCTACCTGCTTGTACGGTTATAAGCCAATAGATAATCGATTGTGGCCAGTGGGTGTATAGGACTGACAAGTCTAGGCTGCTGCCAGATGAAATCCGCGAAATTGACGTACCTCTAGCTATCGTTTATAAGTAGAGATGATGGTTTATCGCAGGAAAACTTGACTGTTTGCTGGATTTCAATACACGTTCAGCTTACCAGAAGATTACTGGCTTTCGCTTGTACGTGGAGCTGTTACCCTGTTTGACCGAGCCAATAATAATCCTGATATTGTAATACTAGGTACCTGTTATTGGTCGGCAGACAGCTACGTTGTAACAAGAAACTACAGTGTTTTCAAGGGCATGTTACCACAAAACATTTTCGCGATATACCATCATCTCTATTTATAAGAAGCACTGTGTCCCTCTTCAACAGACCCAAGTAGAACTGTACAGTTCTAACACAGAACGTGTGTGATCTGCCAGAAAACTGTTCACACGCGTCACGACTGAGTGAGTGAGATATTTTGGTCAGCGTTCAACATCAAGGTCTTTAATGCTGGTGAGGGGTGACATGAGGTGAGTATGGAGCAGCGCAGGAATGAAAGGGCTGGGGAAACAGAAGATCCCCGAGAAAACTCGCCGACCAGCAGCATCGTCCGGCACGACTCCCACATGCGAAAATCCGGGGACCGACCCCGCCGGGAATTCAAACCCGGATCGCCTTGGTGGGAGGCGGTGTCACGATTGAGACCCTACAGTTAATTGGATACTATGTTAAAAATTTTCGCGATTTTCCAGTGTCTTTAGGTATAAGGTTAACTGTACAATGCTCACAGCCCTGAAATGCGGGTACACAAAAATACGATGGCCGGGGGGCCAATAACATCACTGAGTCTGGGAGAGTAATAAGCCAGTGGATTCTAGACTGTCAACAAATAACGTGAAATCTGCACGTATCTAATTATTATTATTTAAAACAAGTGCGGGATTGTCGACTGCCGACGACCTCGACGAAGAAACATCTTCTCTTCCTGAGGGCTGGCTGTTAACTACTGTACTCTCCTCCTCCGATGTTCGTGAGCAGCGAGGCCATAAAACCATTCACTTTTATCGTTATCTTGTGGCATCGGCCCGCGGGGCACAATCAGTTAAGTGGCTACATGCTGCGAATAATAAATACTCTCTTCGCGTGGTCGTTCGTTTGCCACGTTACTCCAGAGCTAAGGTACAGTCCGTTCACGATGAAGCGAGTATTGTTTGCTTAACTGCGTTGCAGCGGGCTTAGGTGGGTTCACAATCGATAAAATAACAGTAAGCACAGAACATAGGTCGTTCGCACAAGAACTAAAATCTATGTATTCTTACCTACCAATTCACAACACCAATTAAGTGGTCGTGTGCTAGAGATGCTGACATTAGAAATGGTAATATTTCATTTCTTGTGCGTACATATAGGAGAGCAACCAATCGAAGCAAAGGAGTCTGTGAATGTACACCATGTTGGTTTAGCCTCCAAAAATACACGTGAATAAAACAAAGCTAGAATAAGAAATTATAATGTCAAAAACTATGATTTTATATTGCAAATAATGTTTTAAGCTGTGCAGTTCATGGGAACTTAGTTTCTGTATTTCATTTAATCTCCAAATACGATTCCACTTCAAATATGTTTCAGTGGCCTTCGGTTGTTTTTATACAGCAAGGAATATTTCAGATTTGTCGAAAAATATGCCATTGGCTAAACATATCAGTAAGAATTCAATTGTGAACTAATTTTGCACAAGGTGCTTGGTCGTGCACAGTTTCTACTGTTACGTTATACGTTCTGTGCTTATATTGTTTTATTGTGTACAAACCTTTAGAGATCGATGGTTATGTTCGAAATAGTATACTTGTTGACAATCTACCAAACCTACGAAAAGCTAACACATTCAGAGAAGAACTTTTAAGTACTATCAAAACATGAAGCCCATCGGACATACTATTTTCTAGCCCCTCAACAAGGCTATAAAATGGCCTCTGCACACAGCTCACAAAATATACTGCTAAGAGAGATGCAAAGTCAATTGAGAGCTCTACAATATACTTTGGTAAAAATTCTCACCGATTTCATTTATTAAGTGTATGCCAGTAGTGCATCAATACAATAAAGGAAAACTTAACATTAAGCAAGAGTTTATATTTTTGAGTATCACAACCTAATGTTAAAATGTTTAGATCCATTCAATGGCAGGCTGTGTTACTTTTTACCGAGTGGTTTGACAGCCATGTAGAGTGGGCCCCTTAAAAGGTGCTAACTTTGCAGTAAACAACTTATGATAGATAAGAGGTCTTAACATTTCGTCGACAATTAGGCGATTCCAGATTTAACCTGCTGATCATCGACTTAGGAAAAAGAACAGAAACGGCCATAATATACTTACATTAAGGCAGCATCCGCCTGGAGTGATTTCGGACAACCTTACAAGTGAAACTGAAATCACAAAGACCTGGGCTGGGAATTAAATTCGGGCCCTCTCGAATGCGAGTCTAGCGTTTTAACAATGCAAACAACCCGGACAAGAGTTTCGTCGCACATTCACAATTCTGAGTCACGATTTAAAAGCAACCTAGACTTTGCTGCTTTCTCCATAATCAATCTACCTGCCTGACCCGACTTTCATAATCCAGTCACTCACGGCCTGCTAGCTCACCATTGGCTCAGTGGCCTGGTGGGCGTGTCAGACTGACAGTGCTTCAATCGAAGGCATCGACTATACTATCAAATCATAACACGAAATCCCGTGGTATCTACAACCAATACCCAAGAATAAGCCAGTGATTTTTGGTGCAACAGTTTGATTCAACGCCTAATGCATAGGGACCCTGGTTTTTCGCAGAAAAGAATTTTGCCCCACTTTGTTTCAGTGCCTTACGTACACATTTGCAATTTTGCTTCCTGGTTATTGGCAGCGTGTCTGTGTGAAGAGCAGTAATCTCATTTGACTGAGCCAATTATAATAACGTTCCTGCAACACCACACATCTGTTATTTGTCGGTAGAATCCCAAGGCTTGCGAGAGTTAAAATATCCAATCACTGGCCACGGAGTAGAACTGTATGTGTACGCGTCAGGCACCGTAACAAAGTGGGGCAAAATTATTATCGCGAAAAACCAGGGTCCCTACTAATGTGCACATCTGAAGCTATGCTTCGTGGTAAGTGATTGTACGTTTTTTAACTCCCAGCGTCTCGGGCTTCTACCCGCAAATCACATACGCGCAGTGTCCCATTAACCTTCTTCTGATTGGCACAGTCAAATGAACGAAGCCTCTGCACTAGTACGTTCTGCCGATAGCCATGAAGCACAACTGCTGATATGCACGTAAGGCATTGAAACGAATTGTTGCAATATTATTTTCACTAAAAGCCACTGGCTCTACCCAGGGACCTGAAAAATTCAATTTTTGTTACGGGTACAGCCTAGCAAAACAACTGCAAGTTAGTGTCACTTTAGCAATTGTTCCTTGACTCATCTGATACCGCTTTAAGAGTGTTCAAGTGGGAAAACTACAATTTTATATTTGTATGAAATTGTGTTAGTTTTATAGACACTTGAGACTACATTTTCCTCTTACAAAAAATTAGCGCAGCCAGTTATCTCATAACGACATTTCAAAGTCAAAATTAGCATGTTTTTACTTCACACAATACTTGAAAACCAATAAACATTATAAAATGAAATAATTCACAATATATAACTACGTATCACGAGCTACTGCTTCAAGTATGTAAAAACTCATCACAAAAAATTTTGTATTTAAAAAAATATTTCTAAAGTTTGCACCTGCAGTATTGATTGGTGGTCAGTAATTGGATGTTTTAACTCCCAGTGCCTGGGGGTTATACCCGCAAATCACAGATGTGTGGTGCCGCTGCTAACTTTGTTCTGATTGGCATAGTCAAATGAAAAATGACTCTGTACAAATAAATCTAGCCAACAACTATTACATGGAGCTGCAGATACTAGGTAACTTATATTTAATATCAAGAATAGTTAGGAACACCGGATTATAAAAAAAATCATCGCTTTGTTTCAATGTCGTATATGCACATCAGCAGTTTGACTTCATGGTTACTAGCAGCGTGTATTTGCGCGCAGAGAGTATCATATTTAAATCTACCAATCATAATTTAGATACTGTAATTTGCCGGTAGAGCCCCAAGACGAGCGAGGGATAGAAGCAGCAAATCTCTGACCACGAAGTAAACCTACAGGTGCGCATGTTTGTTGCTATCATGGATAGGCTACATCATGTAAATACCATGTTATTCGGTGTTTATTTACAGTGCCAGGCTTGAATACTAAAAGATAGAGGCTGTGGTCGTGACACAGTGGTAACTGGCTTCCAAAAAATAGTTTGTAAATTTGGCTAAGGTTAATTCTACTACAGGTTAGAAAGAAAATACGTTTTCTTATGGGAGAGCTTGGCACAGGGAAAATTTCTGCCACTAGTTTCGCTTCAATCGCTAAGAGACCAGATGAATACGAAACCGTAGTAAAATTAAATTTAATTAACTTTGAAATTATAATAGTAATTTAATTTAATTTTAAAGTGAAAGTAAATCAATTTCGCGCTTTAAATAATCAACTTAATGATAACTTAAAATTCAGGAAAGCTCTCTGATTGGTCAGTTCGGTGCATTAACGATACCAGCGCTCAAGTGGCAGAAATTTTCCCTGTGCCAAACTTATAACATTGATCTTTCTAACCTGTAGTAGAATTAACCTTAATTTGGCACACGTGCATATAGGAGCGCTAAGATGGTAGAACCTTTTGTATAAAACAGTTAAACTTGTATTGTAACAACTGTAAAAATTTGCACATTTTCAAGGCGTAAGTATGGTTACTGTCCCATACTGCGTTTAGGTTAATTACTTCCTAAACATTCTAGGAAGTGTTTTTACAGTGTACCTGTACAAGAGTACCAACACAAAACAAAAAGTCTTACACAAGCAAGCCTGAGAATACCTACCGATATCGCAGCCGCAGCACGGAGTCATCACAAGAGACGACACAGTCCTGACGTTTCTTAACTTACCAAGCTTTGGAGGACATTATGCGGCGGGCAGTAATCAAGTCGGGCGTATCCAACCACAAACATCCACTTCCAACGTCGTTCTTTCCATCTCGGGCTCTCCACCCCTCTTCCCCGCAAGTCCCTAGAGAGTTTAGCAAGTTCCCGACAGCGGTACAAGTTCGCAAACTTCGCGAGACAGCTTAGCGCAAGCCCACCGCAAGTTTGTTCGGAACAGGGTTGCCCGCCTTGGGAAACAGAATACCATCTCTCAAAGTATATAGCAGATCAAAAATTTTCCCGTCTCTGAGAAAGTGAATAGAGTGTACGTGAAAACTTACTTTACGTAACAGTGCTGGGGAGTACATATTTTACCAACAAAACAAAACTCTAGCTAAAAATATGCAATATAAGAGTGTATTCATGATAATTGAGTACGACAATTCTATGTCGGGAAAGTATTAAGCACACACATTCGTTTTCAGTGATGTTTATAAATGAAAAAAAAAAAAAAACGATTTTCATTTATTAGCTGTCGTACTAGCCAGCCTGCTCTGTTTACAAGAACATAACGAATAGGCAACTTACCGTGACGTTTAGCCAGATAAAATTATCTTCAAAATTGCCAAGGTCGTTAAAACGGCTTTAGATAACAAAAACCTGGACATGAGTCTCGAGTAAGCCTTTGGAAAGTTTCTGTTGCAAGGTTAGGTTGGGTAATGAAGTAAGCATGTCTTCTCATGCAAGCCTCCGTATTAGCAATCCGCAAGGACCTAAAAATTTGCGTCCATAGGTGGTAAAACGAATTTTTACATTAACTAGAAGTATAGCTGAAGGTGGAAATACTGACACTTGCAACCAAATATTGCAGCCACAAAACGTCAGCCATATTTCGTCAAATCTCACCATCTCACCACGCTGACAGCCTCACAAAGTGAATTCCATTGAGATATTTTGAACAATCTCGCAATATAATTAGAGATTATAGTTTACCGCGGGAAAACTTGACTATCTGCAGGGTTTTAACGTACATTCAGCTTACCAGAAGATTACTGGCTTTCACGTGTTCGTGAAGCTGTTGCCCTATTTGACTGAGCCAATAAGAATATCGCTGTTGTAATATTTGTTGCCTGTAATAGGTCTGCAGACAGCTACGTTGTGTCAGACGTATATCTGGCAGTCATATAACTAGGGCCCGGTAGTTTTCGCGAAAACATTTTTGCCCCACTTTGTTTCAGTGTCTTACGTGTAAACCTGCAGCTCAACTCCATGATTATTAACAGAGTGTTTTTTGTGCACAGTCATTATTAATTTGACTGTGCCAATCAGTACATGGATAACTGTGACACAACACGTCTGTGATTTGCGGGTTTAACCTCCGGACGTTGTAAGTTACGGCATCCGATCACTGACCACATAGCAGAGATTCAGGTGTGTAGGTAAGGCACAAAGTGCTGCAAAAATCTTTTCGCGAAAACTACCGGGCCCTACATATATGTCACAAGAAACTACAACGTTTTCAAGGGTATGTTGGCACAGAACATTTTCGCGATATGCCATAACCTCTAAATATAATTTATTATATCGTAAGAACTGAATAATTGGGTCGTAGAGTGATTTATGCAGGGGTTCCAGTGCTAGCGAGGAAGAGAACTCTGCAGTACAGGCGTTGACAGCTGACATGAGGAAGGACCTCTGATGGTCGCAAATCACCGACCAGCCCCGCCTTGCCCGTGTCCATGTCGGCGCCACGACCTGCGGACCTCACACGCACAACACGCACCCCCTGCCCTGCTCCAGCGAGCCACACGCACTTCACAGCCGCCGGCTATAAGCACTCTGCCACACCTCACTACATCATCCGTAACTACAGGGAAAATTCGCAACGATTCATTTTAAAGCGAACTAGAATACAAACCCATTTACATTTTCAAAACGTTTACTAATGGATGGAGACAGGAAAAATTTGAGGGTTCACTGACCTGTACCTGTTGAAAATAAAAAAACGCACAAGTGAAACCTTCTCTTGTGTAATCTAAGACAAGCAAGGTGATGAGTTCAAAACCGTAATTATTTAATCCACGAGTGCCACCCTTGCCTGTTTACTGAACCAGACAATTGCTGTCCATTGGCTGCTCGCTGACAAAGTAATGCCACGTAATTTAACTTGCATTTAGTTGCTACGTTTTATTGATTCAGCGTCTTCAATGAGGTGTCAGTTATGCCAAGTCCTAATTGCGAAAACGGCACGAACTTACAGCTGCTTGAATCCTAGCTAGTGACCAAAAGAAAAAGTTAGTTTTATAGGTCTCTTGTAATGGATCCACATTCAGTAGACACACCATGGAGAACTGTGAGACAATAACAGACCTGCAAATAGACAAGTACTTAACCTCGTCCTACCTGGTCTGGAATGAATCTGGCAGCCAATGTACAAACATCTGAGGATCGAGAGTACACATTTGAGTATCCTGCGGGTAATTGAACAAGAGAGTTCTTCCTGTAATCATCCGTAATGACACAGGACTTTTAAACCGCGGGAATCTTTGATTTTTACGGAAAATATCGTTGCATCAACTTGTTTCAATGCCTTACGTGCACGTCGGCAACTCTGCTTCATGGTCAGTGACCAGATTTTTAACTTTCAGCGCCTGGCGGGATCTACCCGCAAATCACAGACTTGTGGTGTCGCAGTAAACTGATTCTGATTGGCTCAGTCAAATGAGTGACGACATTGCACAAATAGGCTACACGATGGCTGCAGACGTGTGCATACGGCAATAAAACAAGCTACTGAGAAAAAATTGCTAAAATGAAGGGTTCCTATTCACTGGCGGCTCGTGGGTTGTTGCCAGGTAGGGCTGCAGTTGCCAAGAGCTGTACAGGGTTGAGCGCTGGTTGACTCTACAGCCACTGACACGCTGATGTGCAGGTGCCCCTTACTACTGAGTGGTCACAACATATCTAGTAGCCGGCAAATATTTCATGGTCGTTGGTCTATGGTGCGTTCATCAAGACTGTTCAGTTCCGACTATCTGCAGCCCCACCTGGCAACAACCCACGAGCCACCACTGATCCTATTTATGTACCGCAACTGCGATGGGGTACAGAGGAATATACTGCAGGTCAGTGAAGCCGTTATTAATTTCTCCTGTTTCCAAACACCATCCTCCAGTGTCGTGTACTTGATCCTTGAGAGGGCAGAATATCGATCAGTAAGGTGTTGTTCTCCTCCGACCCGCATGTATTTGTAACGGTCTCGTGTCGCGTTCTGCCGGTCCATGTGTTCACGCAGTGTCTCTCTGACGTCAGCAAGCAGTAGAAGGCAACGGTCGTGTTCCGCTGCGGGTCGGCGATAATTTATTTATTCGCTCCGAGACTGCAGCTCCACTCGATATATCGACCCATCACCACCACTGCGGTCGACTAACTTCGATAACAGCGCCTGTGTTTCTTCCCCCCTCCCCTTCCCAAAACCTACACAACCATGAAGCTCTTCCGGTGCGTAAGGTATTTTTAAGAAAAGGCTTTTAACTTTTAACAGGCTACGCCACTCACAACGGTGGAGTTTTTGGCTTCCTGCTAATTCCATTTTCTCGGAAGAAAAATTATGAAGTAAGCCAACAGTCCATTACCACGGACAGTGGAAAATTTGTGAGTATATTTTGAGCTGTTCTTCCCAAACAATGCAGCGTGGTTACGTGGCACGACTGATCTGTTAGACGAATCACAAACGCTTTGATTTAGCAGTGGCCAATAACTACAGACCTGCAAATATCGAGTCATTTTCTGACTGCAGACTAGACCACAAGCTGTTTTTCGCTCGCTCAATGTCTCCCATTAGCATACAATGAACACCTTTGGCAAACAATTAAATTTCCACGATGAGACAGGCCAATCGCATGTTAATCTACCAAATATGTGACAGATGATTCACAGGACTGTGTTCAAGAATGTCCAGGGCAATGAAGTACAGTCTGTTCATGAACAATAAAGCAAATTTTGGAGGTCGCTAGCCACCACTAGAGATGATGGTTTATCGCGGGGAAACTTGTCGGTTTGCTAGTTTTCAACGTACGTTCAGCTCATGACTAGCTTTCGCTTGTACGTGGAGATATCATGACTCAGCCAGTAAGAATACCGTTATTGTAATATTTAAAGTATGTTATTGGTCTGCAGACAGCAACGCTGTGTCAGATATATATCGCCCAATCATACACATTTCAAGAAACTGCTAGTTCTCAAGGCCATACCGGCACAAAACATTTTCGCGATATACCATCATTATAGATACGTAAATTTCGCAGATACATTCCAGGTCAGGTTGAACGCCAACAATTATGTATACTTCACTATCGCATCTGTGAGTTGCTGGCGGCTGTTATGAAACGTCTTTGTCTACTGCAAGCCAGTAGCAAATAAGGAAATAATTCGTACGACCATCGCTTGCTACCCGTTTGTAATTTTAATATGTCAATTAATAATCGATTGGACCCGGTGTGTGTATATGACAGAGAAATCTAGGCTAGTAATTAGACGTTTCAATTTTCACTTATCTTGGGGTTCTACTACTAAGATGACGGTTTATCGCAGGAAAAATTGACTGTTTGTTGGATTTCAACGCACGTTCAGCTTACAAAATTATTACTGGCCTTCGCTAGTACTCGGAGCTGTTGCTGCCGTATTTGAATGAGCGAGTAACAATCACGATATTGTAATATTTGATGCCTGTTATTGGACTGCAGATAGCTACGTTATGACAGACGTATATCACTGAATCATTTATGTCACAAGAAACTACAGTGTTTTCAAGGGTATGCTGGCACAAAACATTTTCGCGATATACCATCATCTCTACTAATGGTGTCACAATAATCTTATTCTGATTGGTGCAGTCTGAGCAAAGACACGCTGCCAATAACCATGGAGCAGAGCTGCCGATGTGCACAAAAGGCACTGAACCAAAATGGTGCAAAAATGTTTTCGCGACAAGTTCGTGACTGTACTAACAGCAAACTTGCCGTGACGTCCAGGAGCGAAACAGACACGGGGCTGGTATCAACAGCCTTGGCCAGCCAATAAGCAGCAAAACTCCCCCGTTTATCTAAAGAGCCGTCACGTCATTCAACGCCTGTAGTGCGTGCTACGACCCAGAGATAAGAGAAGAGTACAAATGGAGCATTAGCAGCCGATACTGAAGCCAAGCTGACTTTGTTTATTCAGGTTGCAATATGGCGGAGTGCAATCAGTTGTTCCTGTAGATGTATTGAGAAACGAGGTTATGGTTGGCCAACCCACAGTCGCGTTATACTCGTTGCTAAGGTAATAAACAAAATTTTTCAGGTTCCAATATGGCGGATGGGCTCCTCACCCTTCCGTCTCAAGGCTTCATACCCCTCGCCATAGAACATACCTTATGCTCCATCTGTAAGTTTCTCTAATCTCTAGCTACGACCGCACGAGCCGTGGAAGCAACTTCTCTACTTGCCATAGACGTAGCAGGACGCCATCACTCACCAATCAGGCGCCTCGAGACTAATCACCAAGGCGCCAGGCGGGAAACACGAAGGAATCTTGCCGCGGCAGGACGTGGCCAATCAGACGACCGAGGCTGACTTCTCGAAAAAATCACTTAATCAGCGGCTGAGCGCGCGTTGATTCGAACTGGCCTGCATGCCGTCCCAGATATTAAGGCCGAACACGTCCTACAGCACAACCGTCTCTATTGGAAGACCGCCTTCTATGTGGCAATCCTCTCAATAAGGGTCGTTTCAATATCTTCCTGAGTCTTCCAACGGCAAAAGCTTTACCTGATTCCCGGTGTGTAGGACATCCAGATGAGCCACTGATTTTTGTGTGCCAAAAGCGTTATTAAATTTACCCTTATCAAAAGCCTGCAGATACACTACGAAGTTTCAAGCAAAACGTAACGGATCCGCCAAAAATACGGGTTGTAAATCCACATTGTTTTTCTAATCAATTGTACGTGTTCACAGTGATGTACGTACACACGAAACGTGAAGAACATATTACTTTTTTCGAGCCATCCTACATGCATAAAAGCGCTGATACATCATAAAATATACTATCTACCGCTCAGATCATTTCAAAAATAAGCAAAGACTCTATAATGTACTTTTGTACAGACTGTCCTTCAATAAAATTACAGTGTAAACAACTAAAGTTCCATATGAGAAAGTTAATTTATCACGCTAAAAGTTGACTGTCTGCTACGTGTCCATATCTGACGCTTTTCTTTCAATATCCGTTTGTTCCCGTCTGACTGGGCCAGTTAGAACTCTGGTATAGATGGATTGGGATATAGCGAGCATTAAAAAACCCTGCTGAAGTTCTATATTAAGCCAATTCGTATCTTTCCTCGCGTTAACGGCTAACGACAGCACATGTCTACCCTCTCTGGACACGTAACTTGATGTTGAGGCGTGTAAGATAAATTGTGCGGTCGGCATGAATCGATACAGTTTAGTAAAAATAAGTTATGAGTTATGTCGATTTTCGTTGACTTGCTTCTGTATTGTTGTATTTAAATAGGAAATACTATCTTGCGTTATTTCGCTGCCAACCATACAATCAGTAAGACAAACGCAGTTAATGTTGAATTATATGCAGTAACTGCTGGTTGTAGCCTATTTTTTAAACGGTTAAATTTCCAGAGCTCACTTTATTCCGAATGACCTATGCGTCGCTACTGAACATTTGTCATTCATATTTACGACATAAAACACTGTCCACTCAAACACGGCGCACGCCGATATTCTGTTTTGCAAAATACAGTGGCACGAAAGATTCTTGATATTCACGACTATCTCAACCCAAAGTAACAGACGTACAGCGTAAACTCACATCGCTCCAGTTTAGCTCATTGTACGCAGGACTAACATTGCACTAGGCGCGCGCGTCAGTGTAGCCTTTATCTCTCATTCGATTCTGAGCCATCAACGCGCTAAATACCTCTAGTTACGTGACGCTCTTAATTTGAAGTTAGAATAATACGCTGAGGGGTAAAAATATCCTTTCACATACCATGACTAGGGACCCTTGTTTTTCGCGAAAATAATTTTGCCCCACTTTGCTTCGGTGCCTTACGCGTGCATCTGCAGTTCTGCTCCGTGTTCAGTGATTGGATATTTTAACTCTCGCAAGCCTTGGGATTCTACCAGCAAATCACAGATGTGTGGTGTTGCAGGAACGTTATTATAATTGGCTCAGCCAAATGAGATTACTGCTCTTCACATAGACACGCTGCCAATAACCATGAAGCAACATTTCAGATATGTACGTAAGGCACTGAAACAAAGTGGGCAAAATTCTTTTAGCGAAAAATAAGGGTCCCTAACCACGACGTAAGGCTGCAGTTGTGCGAGATGGATAATGAAACTATATTGTTTTACCAAAATTCGTAACTCTATGCAGAAATCTGCAGCCGAATCTTATCCACCCTTCGACGGGAAGATTTAAGCTAGTTCAACACCTCGTGCTTTGAGGCGATACGGCAAATGGCGAGCACATCGATGGCCTAGTTCAAAAGGGATACAACTCAAAATTTCCAGTTTTGAGTAAAATGCACATAAAGATTTCAATTTCGCCGGAAAATTTTGTTGCTGTTAACTTGAATCGAAAGTACAGTGGCTACTATTCAAGGTGTTTAAAATGTTTAAAATCCTTGCCTTTGCTGAAATTATAACACTTGCTCTTTACTGGCTATACGAAATTACGTGTTGTTTTAATGAATTTACGTGTTGTGTTTTAGTAGAGTGTACTTCTGTTGACGTGTTGGTGAACCAAACTCAAAAATGCAAAAATTTGACTTTTTACCCTTTTGAACTGTGCCATTGATATAATAAAAGACCTCAGTGCCTTCAAGCTCCCAGGCTAAGACCTCACACTTGTATATTACAATTGTACAAAATACAAAGCGGCGACACCATTATTACAGCAAATTGAAGCCAACATGTTTATTTACCTTAGGAAACGTTATACACAAATGTGATGAGTGAGTGAGTCAGTGAAAGATTTTGGTCAGCGCTTAACATCGAGGTCTTCAGCGCTGGTGAAGGGTGACGTGAATGAGCATGGAGCAGCGCCAGAATGAAAGGGTGGGGAAAACGGGAGATCCCCGAGAAAACCCGCCGACAAACAGCATCGTCCTGCACGATTTCCACGTGAGAAAATCCGGGGACCAACACCGCCGAGAACTGAACCCGGATCGCCTAGGTGGGAGGCGAATGGTCTGACCATTAGTAAGACAAAGACAAGACGGCACAGGCAATAACTAAGACAAAGGCAGGACGGCACAGATAATAACTAAGACAAAACAGGACGGCACAGGCAATAACTAAAACAAAGACAGGACGGCACAGATAATAACTAAGACAAAAACAGGACGGCACAGGCAATAACTAAAACAAAGACAGGACGGCACAGATAATAACTAAGACAAAAAAGGACGGCACAGGCAATAACTAAAACAAAGACAGGATGGCACAGATAATAACTAAGACAATAACAGGATGACACAGGCAATAACTAAAACAGAGACAGGATGGCACAGATAATAACTAAGACAAAAACAGGACGGCGCAGGCAATAACTAAAACAGAGACAGGATGGCACAGATAATAACTAAGACAAAAAAGGACGGCACAGGCAATAACTAAAACAGAGACAGGATGGCACAGATAATAACTAAGACAAAAACAGGACGGCACAGGCAATAACATAAACAAAGACAGGACGGCACAGGCAATGACTAAAACAAAGACAGGACGGCACAGGCAATAACTAAAACAAAGACAGGATGGCACAGGCAATAACTAAAACAAAGACAGGACGGCACAGATAATAACTAAGGCAAAAACAGGATGGCACAGGCAAAAACTAAAACAAAGTCAATGTTACAACACAAAACCAGAGGAGTAGCCGGTGACATTACAGTGTCACAAACACAAGGCTAGACGAAACAACGATGAAAACCCAATATAACACAGTAGATTTTCTGGAACGACGTAGTACTGCAATAGAGTATGTGCACAATATTCCACCAAATCACTTGCCTCCATTGCAAGAAAATTTAAAAGCCATTACCCTCGATACTGCTAATACCCTTGTAATGACTATTTAGTGATTTATGGGGAGAAATGTCTGCTAACAGCTGATATAGACTATATTATTACGTAATTAAGTTTTCCTCCAAATTTTGAAGTGGGAATATTTTTATCGTAGGCTGGAACATGGGGTTGCTTTCATCTAAATCTGAGAATAGTTTCCATCCTAGGAGTTGTTTTCATACAAATCTCGAAGGGGAAGTAGTTTCCATCCTTGACTGGAACAAGGAGTAAAGGAAAGTGAAACGGAGAAATCCACAAAACACACAGACACGGAGGGAGGAGTGTTTTGCGCGGTTCTGCTCCGCTCCAGGGAGCCGGGGAGCAACGGGATTGATAAAAATCACTCTTCTCCCCCCATCAAGGAACCACTTCCACCTACCGCGGGGTGCCGTGTAGCGTGCATTGAGGGAACGGGCGCACGCAGCGACGTGGAAAGGAGGCCTGGGAGACGAGGAGACGCAGACAGAGCGGAACAATGTTGCTAATCTCGCAGCGAGAAGCCAACTGTCTCGGAGAGCTATTGTCGCCTGAGACAGCAGTCCTTCTAATACACGTTCCTAACTTACACGCATCACTCAGACACTCACTGCCTCGTGAAGTTCATGAACACTTATTTTGACTTCGGATGCTATTCACACTTTCATAACTGAATAACTTGCATTCGGTGTGTGCTGCCTTTGTTTCATTTTAACTTCTTCAGTTTGTAAGACCAGGCGGTTACGCCGTTGCTCCGCTAGCGAAACGAAACAAGTCGTGAATAAAATGAATTTATCACAGTCTGCAAAATCGAATCGATGGAAACACTGAATGCCCTGTTCATTTTTGGGGCCTCTCAAAACTCTATGTCTTCTACACAGAATACCGCCCATAATATTCTCAAACAGGGTTATCAAGATCGCGTAGCGTAAACTTCGTAATTTTTACACAAGCAGATCACTGTTGAAAACATGCGTGATACATACAGTCGCCTATAGGCGGTTCGGGATAAAGTGAGCACTCAAAACAGCCTTGCTAAATTTATATTTTCAACCAATTCGTATCTTTCCGCGCGTAACGGCTAAATACGTGAAATATATAACCTCTCTGGACACGTCACTTGATGTTTGCGCGTCTAACATAAATTATGCAGTCGGTAGGAACCTATACAATCCGATAAAAAAAAGTTTATTAACTATACAAAACACAAATATGTCGAATTCATTTCATTTTGTATCAGAATTGTTGCATTTAAATACGAACATACACGGAACTATATTCGGCAATGCGCTACCAACTGTACAAAGAATAATGTAACTATTGTTAATGTTAAATTATATGAAGTAACGGGTAGTGACTTTTTTCAAAGGCTAGCTCTTTAGTGCTCACTTTATTCCGAATGACCTATACCTGGACGTAGGTAAGGGCGACATTAGCACTAGCCCCAAGTGCCTCAACGTATCTAAGAGCAAGCTACTGAACCTGCGTGCATTATTCCCGACGGTGGCGAATCGTATGGACGTGATTTTAGGCGATGGCACTATATTCTTTTGTACGTGACTCTGGAGCAAAGTCCACTGCATGCCTATAACATAGTTCCGTCTGAATCCAGTTATTACATTCTGAGAAACACCAGTGTGAAAAAGTCGCGTCTGGCTGTATCAGAGGAATTCGAAATAAAATGTAGACGTTCCATTCCGTCATCGCCTGTAGGAAAACATATTTGAGACAAGTTAAACAGCGTCGTAGAATAAAAAGCTTTCTTCAGAAACGATCAAATCCATCTCAAGCTCCATGTAGGCGATCGCCTTAACGATTCTTCTGGCGATTAACGGTCGACTGCTGAGCGCATGCGCAGTTTCAATAATTATTTCAATCTGTAAAAAGTTTAAAAATTGTTTGCAGCTAGACTTATTTTGATTGAATATTCATAGCACAACAAAGACACGTACTACCTAAAAATGTATAAAATAATCATTCTCGCCCGTGGAAACAGTCTATAAAACTCCTGCGTATTTATGGTCACGAATTACTCATTTATGATTGAGTTTAGAGAGATGAAAATAATATTTTTAGATCAGATTAACTTAGATTTATAATCTGTGATCAGAAATATAATTATGCTTCAACGTCACGTAACTGGATGCAACATAAGCGCTACCCTTATTTTTATGTAGCAAGTTTCCTTGATAGCGACAGTTATTGCTATGATTGCGAATATTTGCTGTTCCATTTTAAAAAATTCCGTAACAATGTCAGTGAACCCGTGTTTAAGCTTCACTCTCCAATGTGCATTACAACCTTTAGGAAAACATTTACAACTATTGCTAGTATAACTTTATTCGTCTTATTTTTTCATTAAGAATACTCAGAGTTTTTCCGTGAAGTTGAGAATCACCTGATATATGATTTGCTGTTTTAGGATTTATTTTTTTCGTGGTGAACGAAAAAATATAGGCCTAACAAATATCTTGTTTTGTTCCGAATAAAATTGGTCGTGCCCCTGTCATGCTACAGCCGTGTACACAAGTGTGGTGATTGTTGCTGACCCATCAGGAGCAATCACTAACAAGTAAAAATGCTCTGGATTTACAAATTCCTCAGAGACGACGAGGTGTCTATTTACTTAATACTAAAGCGCTTAAATAGTCTATGATAGCAAGCTCACTTAAGTATTGGTTATCACGAAGGTGTTCGCAAAAGCAGGGTCCAAACCCTACCGTACAGCTCGTTAGGCAAGTCACTGTTAAACTTTGTGGCCTGGGTCACCAATGCGAATAGTGATAGGTTCGATTCCCTGACAAGGTATTTATGGGTGCGATGGTATTATAATTTATATTTAAGGAATTAATGCGGCATGCATGCTCTCGGCCAAAAAAAAAAAGGAAAATAAGTATCTACTATCCCAACAATATATTATCAAATCATGTTTGCGATTAAGACTTTGTTCCCTGTTGGAATTATGTAACTTAACTAACAATTTTATGCTAACAGATGCATGTAAAAGTTAATTAAATCACTTTGAAAGTACGAAAAAAATTAGAAACCGTATTTGAGAAACAACAATTTTTTTTAAGAACCAGTATAAAGAATTACCAGAATGATAATGCTACAGAAATAAATGCATTACTGTCTTAGTACTCAAGGTATATGTAGTCTATTATAACGCTTCAATAATATGTATTAATTGCGTAGAACACCAATACGATAACATAACATAATTACTTAGCTTAAATCGACAGATGCAAAATAGTTGGTACTATCATTAAACATTGCATAATATTATAAAAACTAAAACTTAACTACCAAATACACTTTATTTTGCCAAACAAAATTGGGTTATAAATTGCCAGTAACACGTCGTCAGATAATGTCAGATAAAGTAATTTCTGAACGGATCTGCTTGCTGACAAATATTGCCAGTTTTTTTTTTTATGTTTAATAATTGATACGTAAAATGTACCGTTAAAATTCGCATTTTAAAAAAATTATAGGACTACGAGTCATTTTTTTCTCTGAAATCTCTTATAGTAATAATAATAATTCTTAAGAAATTTCACGTTTAGTAACTACTTAAAATTTAGAAAATTATCTACAAAGTTGATCCATTTAGAACAACTGCGTTAGATTCCCCACTTAAACTGTGGCTGCCAGAATAGGCAGCACATTTAAGAGAAAACAAACATAATGAATTTCACAGCAGCTATGAGAGCATTAAGCGGAAAAACGCAAAAGATTAAAAATCACATATCTTACAAAAACACAACGCTGCTTACTGAGATAAACGCTCTCTCTTTGTCTTCAGCTCGCTTGGCATTCCCCTCGCGCAAAGCAACGCGACAACAGTCGTAAAAAGAAAAAATGAGAGGAGAAAAAAGAAAACGGCCAGGCACGGACGGCTGAGACAATACGTTTTCATTTGCCCGAGGTTCCGCGGGCGTTCCCACTTGCTTCAAGTCGCCTCGCTTCTTCGCAGTCGAGACATTATAACGCAACTAGAGTGGGCATGATCGATATTGTCGCGTTCGTCGACCAGAGGAAGTCTGCACTACAAACAAACATACGAATACGCTGGGAAAAAATATTCAAAACCGTGGAAATTACGGCAAACTCTCGAGAGCGGCTTGACTATTAAGGAGGATGTTTAACTTACAGTATTTATCCGGTACGGGTGTTCCTTAAAGAGTGTTCAAGTGGGGAAAAATCGTAATTTTATATTTGCATAAAACAGTAACAGTTTTACAGACGTTACTTGGGAGGACATTTTCTTCTTACAAAAAAAAATTAGCTCAGCCAGTTTTCCTATGATGGCATTTCAAAGTCGAAATTTGCATGTTTTTAGTTTATACCCCCCCCCCCCCCGAAAACTAATTCACATAATATAACGAAATAATTCACACTGAAAGTACATGTCCCGAGCTAGGGCTTTTTTAAGTATATACAAATCAATTCAAAGAACGTTTTGTATGAAATTTGAAATTTTTTCAGCTTTACGGATTTTTTTAAAATTACAAAAACACTTTGTATTGGATTTTTATATACTAGCCCTAGCCCTAGCTCGTAACATGTACTTTAACTGGGAATTTTTTTGTTTCATTGTGTTGATTGGTTGTCGGGGGTGTATGAACTAAAAGCATGCAAATTTTGACTTTGAAATGCTATTATGGAAAAACTGGTTGAGCTAAATTTTTGTTTCTTGTAAGAGGATAATGTACTCCTAAGTAATGTCTACAAAACTGACACTGTTTCATTCAAATATAAAATAATGATTTTCCCCGCTTGAACACCCTTAAAGCTGTACACTATAAACTGAAAACTCAGCAGAACTTGTACTTAATATAACATATGTTTTATTGGGCCAATATATGTTAATTATTGATAGTGTTTAAACGTTTAGACTGGTATTTAGTTACATGGAAGTTTTCATACGAAAAATCGTAAAGATGGCCGCAAAACGGCTGGAGGAAAACTTTATGCAGTGCTCACTTTATCGTGAATGGTCTATATCAACATTTTTGGCATTGGGCCTACATCATATAAATGTTAGTCCCCTACAGTTTTTTGTACTGTTAGATAATCATTTATTACCATATTTTCTGACATGTGTTTGAAGAAGAAAAAGATTCTGTTATTTCTTATCGCCTAACAAATGCCAGATAATAGGAGAGACATTTATTATCTAGCAATGTAAAAAGATGTAGGGCATAGTAGACTAACCTTTTGAGCATAAAATGTAAACATTTTGACACGCCTTCAGGTATGCTTGTAGCGGAGTAAATAGTGAAAATTAAAAGTACACTGTTACAAAATTCCGCGGGTTCACAGATACGTTTATGAAAAAACAGCGTTATTTTACAGAAACGTCTTCCGTGTATTTAGCTTCCGGGAATACTCTTCGTTGAATCGGTTCGTAAACATTTCATTGTTACTTGCGATTTAAAAAATAAGCAAATTCTCAGAATCAAAACAGTTTTACAAATTCGCCAAAGAAGACAAACAATGAACACGTTTTAAGACTTAAACAAAAAAAAGTTAAAAAAAAAACCTTTTCAAAACATTACAACAATTCTATACATGGAAAATAAGAAATTTAAACAAACATTAGCAACTGCAGTTTTCAAAAGTCAAATTCCACGGAGTTCGACAAAGAGACAACAAACTATTGCCACTTTTGTTTAATCTTATATTTTATAAAAAGTAATCAAGATCCGAAACAAAAAAGAAATATCCGTGGGAAAACTATCCTGTCAGAAAATTCTACTGCAGTGTCCAGCCTTCGCTTATGACTTAGCAAATATCCAACAACAGACAAAACGTAGCCTATTTCTGTACCATCATAAACACCATTACATTGTAGCCAGAACAGGTCGCAAAATACAACAAAGAACGAAAAACCGTACACTGAGGGATACTTTCAGTACTTGTATGGACAACTTAAGGAGATAATCGCAAGTCTTCAGAAACCTGTCGAATTACCGGAACGGATACATCAAAAAGTGAGTGTATGGGAATGCAAAATCAAGACACTACAACACAGTCATCAAATTTGAAGCACAACAGGCATCAGAAACCTTTATCACAGAAGGGAAGTCTTTTACTATTTATTTAGAAAAACAGGAACGGAAAATTCCAAGGAAACTCGTTAGCCTAGCCTACTCAGAGGAAATTTGTACGAAAATAAAATTGCATTATTTACTTCGGCACATGGAAAGCGTCCCTCACGCATTCAAGTAAAGGAGATTGAAAAATTCCACGGATGTTTTTCTCAACACAAACAACGTCAGGCTGACAAAGAGAATCCTTGACAATGCTCTCTCTCTTGCTGAAAGTCAGCCCAGACGTGGGTCGCTAACCGGCAGCAGCTGCTGCCTCCGGGATTTCCTGCTCGAGCCCAAGCCAGTGGAATCATCGCGCACAATACGGAAGAGACGGAGATTTTCAACATTTATTGCCACTTGGTGACTTTCCACAAGCGCCTTCGTAACAAACCGGACTGGCTGGTTTCCTGCGTCACTGCCAGATGATGAGTGGTCCGAAGGCAGGTTTAGAAGAACCACGAGAGGGGGGGGGGGGGGGCACCGAGTTGATGGAAAGCACGACGCACTCTGAGACCGACCGGGCGAGGTGATTCTGCGCTGGTTCGCCATTGTCTTCCGTAGTATGGTGATGAGTAGAGGTACGTGAAATTCGCGGATTCAGTGACCCGTCAACTAGACTCAACAATCCTAGACATACTCCAGCTCGTGTTATCCGTTCATTCGCTGTTGAACCTGTAACAAGTAAAGCGTAATTCGGAACGAATTATTGGCCGAGAGTTTTCAATGACGTATCGGGTATTCTGTGATACAAACGGAAAGTGACAAAAATTCACACGAGTTTGCGTTCCAGCTCGTCATGAAACGAATCTGCGAATTTCACGTACCTCTAGTGATGAGGAGACAACACTGCATCCAGTTCTGAATCAGGAGAGACAACAGTAAATATTTACCTCCCCGGCCGGGAATCTAACCAGGAACTTTAACTACTGAACCAAGCGGTCGAATTCACTACCAAAAAGCGTATCAGAAGTGTGTTTGTACAGGAGATTGTGGGGAAAAAAAAAGGGGGGGGGAAACGAGAGAGAGTTGCAAAATAGACAACACATAGTTTGCTCAAGAGTGTTCAGCACTACATTCCCTTAAATAAATACAGATAGTTCGGTGAATAATATGGGTAGAGATGATGGTTTACCGCGAGAAAATTTGACTGTCTGCTGGGTTTCAACGCATGTTCAGCTATGTAAAGATGATTGGCTTTCGCTTGTGCGTAGAACTGTTGTCCTATTTGACTGAGCCAACAAGTATCCTGTTGTTGTATTTGCTGCCTATTATTGGTCTGCAGACAGATACGTTGTGTCAGACGTATAACACCCAATCATACATGTCGCAAGAAACCACACTGTTTTCAAGAGTATGTTGGCACAAAAAAAATTTAGCGATATACCATCATCTCTAAATATGGGTTGTCCGTGCGAATGTTTTGATGCACTTGTACGACCAAGAAATACGAACGCAATACATATATTTCAATAAGTATTCTCTACGTTGCGTGTTGCGTAATCACAGGCCAAATTATTTCAATGTTGTCTAAAAATGCCTTTAAATTCATATAAAACGATAATTCGGGACACCTGCAAATTGCGAGACACTTCCATGTAAGAGTGTTCACCAGATAATGGAGCGCCCTGCGTCTTGTATGATTTGACGACAGTAATGTGTACAGACCAGAAAAATTCGCTGGTTCAGAGGCCTGTAAGCTAGCTTCCAGAATACCTGTGTGGTCAAGGTAAACTCGAGTGAGTGAGATATTTTGGTCAGCTCTTAACATCGAGATCTTTAGCACTGGTGAGGGGTGACATGAGGTGAGTATGGAGCAGCGGCGGAATGAAATGGCGGGGGAAACGGGCGATCCCCGAGAAAACCCGCTGACTAGCGACACCGTTCGCCTCCATTTCTACACTAAAAAAATACTTATTGGTCACCACAAAATATTTTGTCATTACGTACCTTTCAAATTTATTTGCGGTGACCACAAACATTTTTTTACTATCCCCAATAAAGTTTTGCAGTGTCTACGACAAAACTCTGTAACCATTACAAAATTATGTTGTGACAAAACATTTTGTCGCCACCTCAAAACAGTTTTTTTAGCATGTGAAAATTCGGGGACCGACCCGACGGGAATCGAACACGGATCGCTTTGATGGGAGTACAATGGTCTACCCCTCAAGGTGTACTCGAGTAGATGCTCATTGGCTACTCGATGACTCAGTGATTCCAAATGATTGGACGAGCAGGCTGCTTCTTTATTATTAGCACAGCACCTTCTATGAGGTGTCATATAGACCAAGGACCAATTGTTTAAATTATAGTGTGTGCCCGAAGGAGGGCGTGAATTTTTCAGGTCTCTAGTAACGTGACATAGCTCATCTGTTTACAGACGAATCACAAACGTGCTGGAGAGGCGCACCATAAAAGAATATGTACTTCCCGATTCAAATGCGGACACACCTATAATGAATGAAGATCGTCAATAAAGAACTAGTTACACTGAAGCCTAGTAAATGGTCAACATGTTCCTTGATAAATCAAGAGTCCCTAAGGAATATACATTTTACATAAAAGAAAACAGTTCGACCATCTCTTAATATCTAGGTATTTAGCGTTGGTGAGGGGCAACATGAGATAAGTATAGAACAACGCTGGAATGAAGGGTCGGGCGAAACGATAAAACACACGAGAAAATCCTCCGACCAGCGGCATCGTCGGGCACGATTACCACATGCTAAAATCTTGTTACCGGCTCCGCCGGATATCGAACCCGGATCGCCTTGGTGGGAGAGGTCTGACCACTGCGCCAACAGCGGCTCCAACACTTAGCATAGAACATCGTGACTTAAACCATTTATTTAATTTTCGTTTCATTAATGCAAGAATCATTTGGGACCTAACGTCCATTAACTGAAAATTACTTACAAGGAAATACACCACCGTACAGTTTTGAAGTATACCTCACTCTGGATTTTAAAAATAGAATTTTTCAAACGTTCCCTACTTAAGCTGACTGTACTGAGCAACTGCGCGTTCAATTAAGCGGAATATTGAGTTATCTTCTGGCAACTGGTTTTAAACGGCACACATAGTAACTCTGTTGTTGATATTTATATTTAGAAATGTTTTGCTACGGCTCTTACTTTTTTTTTTTTTTACAGATGTACGGATGGTTTGAAAAATGTACCTTAAAGGTACAACGCTACAGAATATTCAAAGAAACTTACAGGATCTAATTTAAAATTTGTTATAAAAGCAAAGTAAGTAAATGTTTTGGCAACTGTTCTCCGTGATTTCGCTTGAAATACCATAAAACGACGTGTTAATGAATTTCAGTGCACAATTTTATAAAACTCTCAAAGTCAAACCAAACTACATTCTCGTCTGGCTGAATCACTGGGCGAGTGAGTACCCGCTGATAGCAACCGGCTTGGAAACATGGAACGTTATACTTGCAACATTACGACGCATTATCACGGGCGTCAGTCTCATTATTCACGAGACAGGAATTCCTTCGGCTTCCACGTCAGGAAGGAGGTATGTATTATCGTCGAAGCACCTACAGCATTCTACAACACACACCAAGGGCAAAAAAAAAAAAAAACGGCTATAGGTAATTCGGGATAAAGTGAGCACTAAAAATTTAACCTTTAAAAAATATCACTAGCCGTTACTGCATATAATATCACATTAACTACAGTTGCCTTACTGTTTGTATGGTTGGCAATGAAATTACGCAATATAGTTCCGTGTATTTTCCTGTTTAAATCCAACAATACAGAACCAAACTCAACCGAAATTTACGTAACTGTATTTAATATAATTAATAAACTTTTTGTAATAAACTGTATTGATTCATACCAATTGCACAATGTATCTTACACGCGCATACATTAAGTGACGTGTCCAGAGAAGTTGGACATGTCCCGTCGTTAGCCGTTACGCGCGGAAAGACACGATTTGGCTGAAAATAGAACTTTTGCAGGGCATTTTTGAGTGCTCACTTTATCATGAACCACCTATACTCGAAGACGAAAATTTATCATTTACTAACGTCTGTATGCTTGTGCACTATGTATACAGAATGTTGCAGAATTACATGTCAATATTTTAAAAAACAATCCTAACACCTAGAAGAACTAAACATATTACATGAATATAGGTCCGAAAATACATCATTTCTGCACAATTGTTCACAATACTTGAAGTATTAGTGTATAGCGTGCCAGCAAGGATCGTGTAACTGTGGAATGCCAGTGCAGTTATTATTGGCAACTACATGCCATACGAGTCGTACTTACTTGTAATCTAGGAATTGTGTGCTGTGGCATTCCTAAGTAGCACGATTCAGCCCAAGTGCAATGCACTGGAAGTCATGAAGTGTGTAGTACAGTAGCTGTGTTTTTCCTGCCTATGTTCCTCTAAATAGGAGGATCTTTCCCACTAAATACTAACATGTAATTTTGCAACAGCCTATCGAATATATCTTCCTACTAATAACATAATTTCTCTACTCCTAACTCTGCTTATTTTAACGTAAACATTTGTTTAAAAGGAAGAGACAAAAAATAATACGTATTTTTATTTAAATGGGCTTTACGTCTCATCAACAGCGAGATAATTAAAAACTTTACACAAAGATAAGAAATGTGTGAGGAACTGGCCATGGCATACGTTATGGAACTATTCCAGAATTAACCTCGAGCGTTTCTTGAAACAACTGAAAACAGAAATAAGAAGCTGGGGATCGAACCCGGGCCCTCTCGAATGCAAGTTCAACGTGTGAATGTTACCTCACAACGCTCGGGAAGTAATGCCATATTATGTTTAGTAAAAATGTAACTGTCGAGATGAGTATGTATAAATAATAATCCGCTTAGCACTCGTACATACTTGCGTATTAAAAAACCGGAAAGGCAACTTAAGTCTACATTATTGATGCACGATTATTAATCACGAAGAACATCAAAATGTCCGTATTTAAAAATGGCACAAGAATGTACAATCGGATGAGAAAAATTTAAGCCAAATTCTGAAAGTGCTCAGATGAGATGCAAGCGATCTTTTTTTTTTTTATACCGTGAACTAAATATAAGCTGCACCATTTAGACTACTACAAGTAGCAAAAAATTGTATGATACTCTTGAAATGCACGCAGTAATTATCAATAAATAATCCAAAAAAGTCTACTTACAGTAAACAGAACACGGTCATAGACTAAATAGTAATACAGATGTAAAATAATAAACGTAGCGGTACATTGATAGGGAGAAAATTTCCACTAATTGGCTGCCAGAGGCTGCTTCCAGATCCGTGTCTGTTTTAACTCCTGCAGGTTTCCAGTTGGCCTGGCTGCCTGACAGCAGGCCGCTGTTCGGCGGTAGGCGTTCCCGTGTCATGAAACCATTACCACCTACTCCACTTCTGTAATCCTAAACATTCTGCTAACGCAAAAATCTGAAACGGAATGCAGTAAGTAAACTTTGTTGAATAACATACTGTCACGGGAATGCCACTAAAATTCCGTTTGTGAGTACTTTTACATCTCGGATAAATCGCGAAGACATACGGGTTACTGTTTGGCCCGTTCTAAAAATGTTCCGCACTTAAGAAAAAAATTCGGACACTACAAATTACTACAGGCCTTAAACCGAGCACTCCGCAGCATTTATAATAACCACAAACCGTATTTGATGTAAAGTTTTGATAGGAGTGAGACATTTTTACTGGTTTTTAGTTTCAGGGTAGTTTTCATATTAAAAATAGTAAACATGACAGCAAAATGACTGAATGAAAAAATTAAGCGGTGCCCAATTTATCGTAGACCGTGTATACCGTACAATTCATTAGTAATTGCTTGGAAGTAGGCACACATGAACAGCAATTTTTCCGTAGATCACCTGGCCTATAACTAGAGCCACGAGTATTCCGCGTATTAATTGTTGGTCAGGTTGAACGCCAATAACTAGAGGTACGTCAATTTCGCGGATTCGTCTGGCAGCAGCCTAGACTTGTCAGTCCTATACACCCACTGGCCACAAGCGATTATCTATTGGCTTATAACCGTACAAGCAGGTAGCAAGCGATAGTACTTCGCATTATTTCCTTATTTACTACTGGCTTGCAGTAGTCAAACGCGTTTCGTAACAGCCGCCAGCAAGTCAGAGACATGACAATGAAGTATACATAATTGGCGTTCAACCTGACCTGGAATGTATCTGCGAAATTTACGTACCTCTACTAATAACATGTATATCACTGTAACTTCCGTGACTAGACGACAGCTGTTTTGACACACCTTTGTAGGTTGCAAGCCAGTAGAAAATAATAAAGGGATTCGTGGGGCTACCCACTTGTACGGTTAGGAGCTAATAGATATTCGACTTTGGGTAGTATGTGTACAGGACTGAGAAGTCTAGACTGCTGCCAGATTAATACGCGAAATACTCGTGCCTCTACCTAAAACAATACACACTGAAAAGTCGCGTGAATCGTTCCTGCCAGAGGATTCTCCAAACCAGTGTAGCGTCCTGCGGTTCGCTTGTTTATAAGACGGTTATGTGGCTGGATATAGCTGTTTACAGACGAATCACGGACGTTCATTCGTGGCGCACCAAA
Organism: Medauroidea extradentata; assembly: GCA_003012365.1. Classification (NCBI taxonomy): domain Eukaryota; kingdom Metazoa; phylum Arthropoda; class Insecta; order Phasmatodea; family Phasmatidae; genus Medauroidea; species Medauroidea extradentata. Next base: position 23,887 of record PNEQ01099568.1, on the reverse strand, counting down.
ATAATCATTGGCCCAATCAAACAAGGACTCGCCAATAACTAAGGACCCTTGTTTTTCGCGAAAAGAATTTTGCACCTCGTTGTTCCGGTGTCTTACGTGCACATCTGCAGTTCTGCTTCATAGTCAGTGGTTGGATATTTTAACTCTTAACGAGCCTTAGAATTCTTCCGGCAAAGTGGTGTTGCAGGAACGTTATTGTAACTAGCTCAGTCAAATGAGGTACGGCTCTTCACACAGATACGCTGCCAATAACCATGAGGCAGAATTGCAAATGTACAAGTAAGAAACTGAAACAAACTGGGGCAAAATTCTTTTCACGAAAAACAGTGGTCCTCACCAATAACGAAATAAAAGCGTCAAACATTAATGTATTATAATTAAGCCTAACAAACAGTTAATTATTTCAATGATAAACCACTACCTCTACCTATCATTTGAACGTCTACACGTAGTAAATTCAGTGCAGAAATTCTGTGCACGTACACTGAAAAGTTTTCGAGGAAATTGGAACAAACGAGTACGTTTATTTGAATGTTTTAAGTGAGCTAAATCCTTCTCTTAGCCGAGGTACTTCAGTTTGTGTTATCGGTTGTTAGCTAAACGTGCCCAGGCTGATGTAGGTCACAGACACGCTACTGACGAGCGTTACGTTGCTACATTCAGACAGCGCTGACTAAGCGATGACCTCAGCACTGAGTGTCGTAACATACAAATACAGCAGCTTACGCCTTCACTCAGGTATGAAGAACATCTACTCACACCTCATACGCACAATGAAACCTCTTTGCTTTGTATATATTGTACGTGCCGGATAAACTGAACAAGAATAGCCATTAGGATTATCGATTTTCACGGAAAAATGTTTTGCATTAACTTGTTTCGATGTCGTAACGGACACGTCAGCACCCAGCAAGGTGGCGCAGCAGAAAACGTTACACTCGCAATCGGGAGAGCCCGGATTCGATACCCAACTCCAATCGTCCTGATTTTCAGTTATGTAAGGTTTTCCGAAATCGCTCCAGGTGAATGCTGTGATGGTTCCATAGCATAGGCCATGGCTAGGGTTAATTTTACTACAGGTTAGAAAAAAATACGTTTTCTTATGGGAGAGCTTGGCCCAGGTAAAATTCTGCCACTAGTTTCGCTTCAATCGCTAATGTACCAGATAAATACGAAACCGTAGTAAAATTAAATGTAAATAAACTTGGAAATGATTGAAGTCATTTAATTTAATTTTAAAGTGAAAATAAACAGATTTCGCGTTTTAAATTATCAACTTAATGTAACTTAAAATTCAGGAAAGCTCTGTGATTGGTCAGTTTGGTGCACTACTGATACCAGCGCTCAAGGGGCAGAAATTTTCCCTGTGACAAACTTATAATAACATTGATCTTTCTAACCTGTAGTAGAATTAACCTTAGTCATTGCCGACTGCTTTCACAGTTCCTGTCGTTGTGGGTTTTATGTCTCGTCGACAGCAAGGTCATTAGCAGAGACGGGAATAATTCGCGGGTTCACTGACATGTAGACTAGCCTCCAAGAACATGTGTGTATTCAAGTAGACATTATCTGCTCACTGGCTGCTCTATGACGCAGTAATATGAGCCTGCATTCAGTGGCTTCTGTACTATTGGCTAAGTGTCAAATACGTCACGGGCCAATTGCGAAAGTGGCACGAACTTACAGTTGCTGGAATTATAGCTTGGGGCCAAAATTGAACGCGAATTATTCAGGTCTCTACAGTGTTAAAAATTTCCGTAAATTCACGGAAATATTTACAGAAAAGTACTGTAATTTTACGGAAGTGGCTTCCGTAATATTTTGTTTACGGAAATTTGTCCGTATTGCCAGTTTACGGATGTTTGACCGTAACTTTCCATAAATTCATGAAAATATGTTTCTACAATTTTAAAGCGTATTTTACTGTGTTTCTTTAAAAAAAAAAAAGTGGTATTAATAATTACGATAAATCCTGGATGTCAAATACAAAAGTTGTCTCTTATAAAGTTGATATCTTACCACTGCATGGAACTCATTTACTCATAAATTGTCACTGTGGTTCAATGGCGTCCGACCGCTTGGCTCAGTGGTTAGCGCTCCTGGCTGCTCGGTCAAGAGTCCCGGGTTCGATTCCCGGCCGGGGAGGTGACATTTACAGTCAATTCCTCGGGTTCAGGACTGGGTGTTTGTGTTCGTATTGTCTGTCTGCCACACGCCTACATCCAATTATGTCACTTACACGAAGCTAAAAGTCACTGGGGATTATATGACATAGACTCACTTAAAAAAAAGGGGGAGGGGGATGTTTGGAAGAAAAAAATGGTTGGAGCTTCTGCCTGCCAATTATAAGGTCGTGGGTTTGAATTCCAGCAATTTCGAAAAAATGTTCAGGTTACTAAATAGTGCGCCAGAATCTCGTTAACGCATAGCTAATAAGAAAGTGTAGTATTTCTAGAAAATTGAGTCCTCGTAGATTACAGAAATTTAAATTTTTTTTTGCGGAAAACGGATTGTTTGCGGAAAACGGATTGTCCGTTATTTCACGGAGGGTTCCGTTATCAAGAAAAACTGAGTGTCCGTTACTTTACGAAGATTTCTGGATAACTTTTTGCCAGTACTTTTCCGTAATTTCACGGAAATTTTTTCTAACAGTGTAGTCATTATAGACGGTGAGACACAACTTGCTACAATGGCAGGAGCTTGGAGAGGAGTCGGCCATGGTCTTTTTTTAAGAAACCATCTCAGCGTTCGCCTGGAGCGACTTTCGGGAAGCAATGAAAAGCCGAAATCAAGATGGCCGGAGCCGGGGATCGAACCAACCCAGGTCCTCACAAATGCGACTCCGACGTGTTACCGTTGTGCTGCCTCGCTGGGTCCCTTGTGTAAAGTTGTGTGAAACTGTCTGTATTGACCTCGCTATCGACTAGACGTCAAACACAGTAAAATAATTACGGCATGCGATTAAGTGGTGACGGAACACATACCGCGAATAGTGAGTGCAATTTTTTTTTTCCGGAGTGTGTTTTGGCATGTTTCTGCGGAGCTACTGGGATAACGAATGTCGTTGACGACATAATTTAAGAAAGTCGAAAAGCAACTTGATAATAACATTTGGCTATTAACTGGTAAAATGTGATTATGAAAAATACTAAAATATAACGGCCGAATCGCAACCAGGCCTAGTGAATAATTTAAATTAAGTTGCGCGCATTGACGTCAACTTTTGTGTAACATACTGTGTTACACTGGATTATGTAACGTTTCATGTATGTTTTTACTTATGTACAAAAATTCTTCAACCGAAATCACGGTGTCGTTAACAGTAAACTAGTTTCTGCATGATTAATAAGTTTTTATTAGGGCCCGGTAGTTTTCGCGAAAAGATATCTGCAGCACTTTGTTTCAGTGTCTTACGTGCGCACCTGCATCTCTGCTATGTGGTCAGTGATTGGATGCCGCAACACCCAGCGTGTGGAGGTTAAACCCGCAAATCACAGACGTCATGTGTGGCAGTTATCCGTGTACTGATTAGCACAGGCAAGTGAATAATGACTCTGTACAAAAACACTCTGCCAATAATCATGATGTTGAGGTGCAGGTGTGCACGTAAGACACTGAAACAAAGTGGGGCAAAAATCTTTTCGCGAAAACTACCGGGCCCTAGTTTTTATGTAATTTTGGTACACGAAACACAACTTACCATGTTACAGAACAGTAGGGTACGTAAAACAAACCACAAATGAGCTTCAGACGTAATAATGTCTGACGAATTTCAAACAGGTTGTCATGATTTCTAAGTAAACATTTAACGCGTTTAAATGTAATTTACTATTCTGGTTTCTGATTATTTGAACTTGTAGAACCTGCGTCTCCTCTTGACAGAAGAAATATCATCATATATGTCTCTCTGCCCTTCGCCCCATTCGATACTTAAATGTCTTTATACTTATCCTGATAGTCTAAAGGGGTCATTCAGTGCGTACAGCACAGCTCCCGGGATAGTTAAAAGCGCGTAGCTATGCTCCCAGTAATGTTTTTTTAAGTTATTATTTCAACACTATTCACATAATTGTTCCACTAAAATGAAATCCTATTGTTTTTTTCTAAGTAAATATTCATGTTTCATCACCGGCTATTGCTCGTGAAGCGCAAGGGTGGGGGGATCAGGAGATCCCCGAGATAACCCTCCGACCAACGGCATCGTCCAGCATGATTCCCACATGCGAAAATGCGGGGACCGACCCCGCCGGGAATCGAACCCGGATGCCTTAGCGTGAGGCGAATTTTAGTAGCATATGCAGTGACCACAAAAAATAAGAAACGTCGAAAACCCGATACAATACACAATAATATCAAACCGTGCATCACGGCAGCCACGTAAGAACTTACCTCCAGTCGACAAGAATGTACCTATTCCTCTCCCCCTTCCGCTCCCTTACGCTACAACCTTAGTGTTGTAAACAAATGAGGGGCGGTGTCGAAGGTGGAGTTCCCGGAGCCTGCGCCGCGACCTCGCCCCGCCTATCACCGGGTCATCTATCACGCAGTTCTGCCCCAGCACTTGTGCGACGAATGACAGCGGTATATGCAATAAAAACTGCACACGGAACTTGGATGAAGGCGTTGTGGATAGATAAGGCAAGGTGATGAGCCACACTATTATTTTTTGCTCAGTTCTGGCTGTCGCATTTGTTTATTACGGAGATGGTTGCAAGGGTATGCACCATTCACGTTTAAGTGAGCACTTGAACGCCTTTCTTAAGGACGTCGCCTATCACGTGCTTCAAATACGTCGAAGTGAGTTCGTAAATACGTTTTTTATAGAAACTATTCCACATGCACCCATTTTAAAAATTCAGTTACAAGATTTAACCAGAGCAAACATACAAATATTGCTAGTTAAATAAAATCTTTAAGAAAAACCTCACATGTTGTGATACTAACGAAAATTTACTAGGCAAGTTTATTATTGTGCGTAATTTTAACTGTCTAAGAGTAAAGAAATAATGGAAATCGCGAAAAATTTTGGGCTAACATACACATGAAAACGCTGCCGTACGTTGATGGCCAGCGAACAGTCAATGTTTTGCGATGACCTATATAAATATCGTGTGCAAATATTAATATAAGCATTTTATTTCGTCAGTTATTGAAGGAAAAAGTTCTTGTCTAGTTTTCAATGAATATTACGGACATGTCTGGTTTTTAATGTGATAAACTTGTCTTAACTCCAGTACATATCAGCGGTTCTGCCTTTATTTAGTTTGTTTTAAACGCAAAATTACAGTGGGGTGGGCATGTACGGTTCTGAATGAAAATCCAAATATTCAGGTGATTTTTAAACGGGAAATGTTCTTTTTTAATTACATCTCACGGCATATTCGTATGTAACTTACTAACTTTACAAAAACAATTTGTTTACCTATTTTCGGATTTTTATGAACACCTCTGGTTTAGAAAATGTGCTCCTCAGATACAACTACAGATTGTTTGAAAACAGATTTAAAGGAGGATGCCGAAGTGCTGACTTTACCCTGACTTGTCTGTACAAGTAAACCACTTGGGAGCACGTGACGACATGCGCTGTCTTCATCTAGTCGAAGGAGGAAAAAAAAGGTGCATGTTGTTGACAAGGTCATGAAGGAAGTTGAGAGCACGAACATCCATAACATCGCGGCCCGCTTCACACACAGCGACACAGCGGCGTTGCTGAGCAGTTACAACTTGCAACTGCAGCTCAGCGGCAGTCAGACAATGCACTTCTGTCGCGCTGCAGGTGCAGCAGTCATTGAAAGCTTGTCTGAATGGTTGCCCCTTGCACCTTACAATACCTTTACCTAACATGAAATAACATAAACCTAACCAACCTGAAGGGGCAACTATTCCAAGGGGTAAAAATTCAGACGACCAATAAAATACGCTTCTACTAAAAAAATCCTGAAAGACTACCCTTCCAAGGCACAACAATTCAGACAACTCTTCAAATACACCACTGGAAGAAAAATTTTGAAGGGCTGCCCTTAAGGCTCGGTTTCAGTCGCCATTTTGAATTTTATTAATTTTCGCTTTTTTGGAATTCTGAGAAGAAAAATGGTAAATCGGCGACTATACCTCCAATTCCATTTATCTTGAGCTACAATATAAGCATGGCAATAGAGCTAGTAATGTATAGTTAGGTCGCAATTCGTCGGGCAAATTATGAATTTAAAAAAATTTACCACTCAGACTGCAGCGTAATTATAAGTTAACAGCTGAATCGCAAGGGCCGTTCTGTAGCGAAATGTAAATAGAATTTGAGGTATAATCACACATTTAACATTTTTCTTCTTAGAATTCCAAAAAAGCGAAAATAATAAATTTCTGTACGGCGACTGAAACCGAGCCTTAAAAGGCACAACAATTCAGACACTTTAAATACACCACTGGCATAAAAAAAATTACGAGCTGCCCTTCTAAGGGACGACAATTCAGACAAACTTTCAAATACAGCACTGGCAGAAATATACTGAAGTGCTGCCCCGATAGATACAGAGTAAACACTAGTTCGACGAATAAAGTCGTATTTCTAACCCACTGCTGCGAAGTTCAACGTCCAGGCTGACATGTGTCTTAAAGGTAAAGCAGAAAAATTACATCCTTGTATGGTGCCCTCAAGAGCAATAATAACATAATGTTGCATGCTGTGTTTCTGAGGGCTGGGTGGTTGGAAGCTGTGTCGAAACACCTTATGGACCAGCCCATGATTCACAAGCCTGACGGATACATGACGGGGGTCACGCCGAACTACGCCATAGAGACCTGTGTCAACTGTGTGGTATCGGACTACAACGAGCGAGATCGGGACATGGGAGCACTTGGTCTCTAAAGTCTACTCTTGTACGTTAATCACTTTCCTAATCTCGCCTTATGCCTCGTTCACATCTATCACGTCGAACACACGCTGTACATACCACGTGGTAGTGGCTAGGTTAGAGAACATGCTGTTAAAAAAACTAAAGGTGCGCTTCTTTTCAAATTAATAAATATTCATCTCCACTCTTCTTGCGCTGCTTTGCTCGACTCGGCAAAAAACGAGGACGTGCTCTGATTGGCTTACACACCTTTCCACGTGGTCTGTTCTGTCTGTTTTGCGTACATGTGAACCAAGCCTTAAGCCGGATTTATACGTTGGCCCATGTGATTCGGCCAATCTTGGAAGGAAGAAATGCCAGTGACCAAGAAACGGCCAGTCGCTATTTACACACTGGGCCAATTCATTTTTAACCAGTCATACGGCCAATTAAAATTCCATGAAAAGTGAGGGTCAAGTTTATTTGTAAATTTCTGCAACTACATTCATACTCTACGTATATGTGCAAAATAATGCCCACTGATCCATTTCAACATTTCATATAACAATATTTTCCTCTCAAACTACAAAAAAATTTAAAATCACAACACCAATGCATGCACCAATGTGTAAACACAGACCAAGACTTCACCAATGCATACGTCAACCCCTTTGATGTTGGACTAAAAAAACCGACACTGAATGGCCAATGCTTCCAACACATAGCCAACGTTCCAAGATCGGCCAAGTCGCGGTTACACATTGGCCGATTCCTTCCAAAGTCGAGTGTTGGGCCAATGTGTAAACCCGGCCTTAGGTACTTGCCGGCTAGTGTGCTGCCTCCTGGCGGTGATATCCCCCTGTTGAGAGCCTCCTCCCCACGCCACCCCCCTGCTACACCGAGGTTATCCTCTCCGCGTCTTTTCAGGCCGCCGCACTAACGAGGCGAGTTGTCGTCAAGGGGACAACACGCAGTAAAAGAGACGGACAGGAAGGGGAAGAGCTCAGAACACACAGCCCGGCTGCTGCTTTCACAAATCTGCGTCCCGCGACACGTACTTTATCACCGCAGCAGTTGCTGGGGCGCTGCTGACACGTTTCCCACGCCAATCTCTCACTCTCTCGCTCTCTCTCGCAAGATCGCCTACCTCACGCTTCAAATGCGTTGCAGCGGTTCGTAAACAGTTTTTTTTTCTACGAAACAATTCCACGTGTGCCCATTGTGCCAACGTACGAAAAGAAAACACTTCAGACAAGGTCGGAACCTCATTGTTAAAGACACTATGCTCGTTAAGACACTGTTTCTAAGCCCTCCAACATGGCTACAAACAGCCTTTTCAGTCTGCCGTACTTCAATTTGTACCAACCTGATGTATGAGAAACTCGGATTACGATGTACACTGAGCTTTGCTACAGCCTTTCCACCAATAAAATTATATCGTCACCGCTTAGTGTCCAATAGTAAAAACGGTTCGGCGGGAAGCTTGCACGCTAGTTCCAGAGCTTAGCTCGTTGAGGCGATGTGGCATTTGTTGCGTGTTTCAAGCTCGCCATTCATTTCTGAGCCTCTCACGCGCAGGTAGACGGGGCTCTTAAGGAGGACGCCTATACCTGAAGCTGTTCCTAGCACTCCAGGCACTGACAGAGGAACAGCTGCCTATGGGTGCCGTCTACAATGCTTTGCGACTAAATACACCCTTGTACCAAGTTAAGTCCAATAACACGCACCTATAGGTAGGGCCACGATTTTATCGCGAAAAGATTTCAGTGACTCACGTGCACATCGACAGTTCTGTTTCAAGGTTATTGGTAGCGTGTCTTTGTTCAGACACGTTTCTCATTTGACTGCACCAATCAGAATACGATTATTGTGGGTCTATACGTCTCTAATTTGCCAACGCATGTGACGGTAAAATCATCCAGCCACAGACGATGTAGCAGAGCTGCAGGTGTGCACATGACGCATCGAAACCAAATGTTGCAAAAATCTTTTCGCCATTAAATCGCGGCTCTACCTATAGGTCATTCGGGTTAAAGTGAGCACTAAAAATTTAACTTTTGAAAAATATCACTAGCCGTTACTGCATATAATTCTACATTAACTCTAGTTGCCTTACTGCTTGTGAGGTTGGCAGCGAAATTACGCAATGTAGTTCTGTGTATTTTCTTATTTAAACACAACAATATTGAAATAAAAGCAACCGAAATCAAGATAATTGTATTTTATATAACTAATAAAACGTTTTTTAAACAATTTTTCTATATTTATACCGACTGTACTATTTATCTTAGGGGTGCAACCATCAAGTGACGTGTCCAGAGACGTTAAAAATTTCCCGTCGTTAGCCGTTACGCGAAATGACTGAAAATAGAACTTAAGCAGGACTTTTTTGAGTGGTCACTTTATCCCGAACCGACTATACCGTTAAATGTATGTAATTTGTCTATACACCAATAATTAGGGCCCGGTAGTTTTCGCGAAAATATTTTTGCAACACTTTGTTTCAGTGTCTTACGTGAGCACCTGCATCTCTGCTTTGTGGTCAGTGATTGGATGCCGTAACATACAACGTCTGGAGTTAAAACCCTCAAATCACAGACGTGTTGTGTCACAGTTATCCATGCACTGATTGGCACAGTCAAATGGATAATAACTCTGCACAAAAACATTCTGACAATAATCTTGAATTGAGCTGCAGGTGTGCGCGTAAGACACTGAAACAAAGTGCGGCAAAATCTTTTCGCGAAAACTACCGGGCCCTACCAATAATTCGTCATACCCTTACTTTACTGTACGGAAATGAGTAATTTTAACAATAAAAGTGACAGCTAGTAAGGGGTTAACACACCATAATTTAAAACTTAAGGGCTCTGCCTTCTCTAGATAACAGCCACAAAGTACAACGATGAGCAAGTATTGTAACATTACAACTTTTAAAGGCCTAGTTGACTACTTCAGACAAAAAAATGTCCCTTCCAAAATTTGTTATGAGGTTAGACACTAGAAAGGATTTTTAAAATACCCATAGTTTGGGACTACAGATTTTAGCGAGAAAAAAAAATACACCAACTTGTTTTAATGTCCTACGTCCACAGCTACAGCTAAGCTTCATGGTTATTGGTAGTTGTCTTTGTGCAGACGCGTCTCTCATTTGACAGCACCAATCAGAATAAGGTAATTGTGTCACGACATACATGTGATATGCCAGTAGAAAGAACCCCAAGACACGCGAGAGTCAAAACATCCAATCACTGGCTATGAAGCAAAACTGCAGCTATGCACGTCAGGTATCCAAACAAACTGGGATAAAATTATTCTCGCAAAAATGTAGTCGACCAGTGTGTGATACATTGTTCACTTATTGCTGAAACTACACATGCATTCTGTCTGTTGGTAACATGGCATGGTTAACTCAGTGTTCAGAACCTTTCCAATGGACGACATGAAGTACACGCCCCCTGATGTCACACCGCAGGGGAAATGTACTGTGGGAAACAAAGCTTGTTTACAATTATGCTGATTTGTTAGTTGGTAATTGCAGAAAGCAAAAATGTTGCGCATTCATAGATTTGCACGCAAGGGTAAAAAATATTAGTTTCAATTTCATGGTTAAGATACGCAAATACGTAAGATTAATGTTTACTTGAAGAAAAAAAACGGCAAATTCCAAACAAATAATCAATTTTCTTGACGTACATCTCATCCGGGACATGTGAAGTCAAACAACTAAATGAAGGTTATGTTCGGCTGCGGTATCCATGGAGATAGGAATTGTATCCCACACCTGACTGAAGCTCCGCCTCTTTTCAAGTTGTCCGTTCTGTGAACCCCGCAACGTGATTTATCAGATGTTAACAGAATATTATTGTATTTTCAATTTTTTTGCCATAACATTTATTCAAATTGTATTATCAACATTTTCTCTTCGTCAAAGCATTTGATATATTTTTGGTATATTGCCTAACAGAAATAATAAAAGAATATTTCATTATTTTGTCAAGTAGAATCATTGCAAGAGAATAATCGGTTAACTTTCAAGACTTATCTTGCAATTACTCTGCATGACAAATTAATGGATGATTGAATTATTATTTATGTTAAGCAGTTTACCAAGAATACACCCTATACTTTTCGAAGAGAATATTTCGATAATACGATATGAATAAATGTTATGTCAGGAAAACTTAAAATACAATAAAATTGTCTAACACCGTCTCTTAGGTATATCTCGGTATACTGTCGGTTTACCCTGTAACGATATTTAAAGGGCCCTCTTGGTTGACGACTAAACATCATAAAGCGAGAGCGACACGGTTTCTAATCGAACCTCGCGACTAGACTTCCTGGGCGAAGCTGCGCGCCACCAAGCAACCGCTCCGACGACGAAAGGGGCGGGATTTAATCTCGCCGAGAAGAATAAAAAGTTCCTCTGCAAACTCGAATTTAACCCTCTCCGCTTCCGCACCTCCGGGGTGGGTAGAGGAGGCAGGGTTGTCGTTTTCGCTGAGAACCGCGAAACAGTTGACGCCTTTACACCGACGTCGTGGGCGGGGTTAAGGAACCGACGAAGGACGGGTTTAGGGGGAGGGGGGAGGTTGGAAGCCTTGGCGTTACTTTGTTAGCTCCACGCTAAAGGACGGAAGATGAACGACGCCGAGGAAAAAAAATATTCGTCACTAAGTCCTGTGAGACGCTCCAGGCGAACATTCGGAAAAGGACCACAAGAATAAAAAAAAAATGTAGAGATGAAATCATGGGTAGTGGGAGAAAAAATGACGAGGGAGGTGAGAGACAATAGTAATCCGACGTGATCATAAAAACAAAATCTTTATTTCAGTTCCGGACCATTTCTCGGGGAAAATGGCGCCCATATAACTCCGTGGCGTGTGTTCCGCACGCGTGCGCAGGCGTCCATCCTTCTTAGCGCGTCGTAACTTTCCGGTCGGTTGAGCGAGCCGAGAAGTCGGGAGGTATAGGCCGTGTGACTTAACGGCTTCCTTCGCACCCGCTATTTTTTTAATTATGTCGGAAATGCAGACCTGCCATTTCTTGAAATGCTCAGCAAGAAATTTAGTATTAAATTAAAACTTTGGTATACTATTGTCCCTCAACAACATGCCGCGCTGTACAGCAGCAGATGGTTAGAAAAGGTAACGTACCTCATGACAAAAACCACTAATTTAATAAAAGTTTTTTGTACGTAGTAATAAATACAATGCATCGGAAAATATGCTCTGCACAAACAAAAATATTAATTGGCTAAACCTCCCTCCCTCCCACGACACACCCAGGATGTAAAAAATCAAACCTTCATTTATTTTGCGAAGCAATATAAAAGGCAATTGGTTTTCATTATTTGTACCTCCCTAAGGCAAAGTAAATTGTGACTTCGACTTCAAGTAATCTAAAACCATTTATTTAAAGTAAAAAATTTTGCAAACTATAAGGATGTAGCCAAGTCAGAAATAATGTTTACAAAACAAACACTGTTGCATACAAATTAAAAATAATTAAGCCTTAAGCACCCCATAATTAATGCGACTCCCTACCTTGGCTTTTGAAATGTGTTGCAGTGAGTTGCGAGTGTTTCTTTGTGACGAAACAACTTAACATGTAATACATTTGTGTGTATGTATATATATATATATATATATATATATATATATATATATATATATATATATATCAACATATAAAATAAAGCGTCCTGACTGACACACTCACTCACTCATCAACGCACAGACCAAACAGCTGGACCTAGAACAATGAAATTTTGAGGGAATCTTCCCCTTGGTTCGTAGGCACCCAATAAGAATGGATTTTTTTGAAATTCGGTAATTAAGGTGTGAAAAGGGGTGAAATGTGTTTTCAAAGGATCACTGATATCTTATTAACCGGGAAAGCCATAATAAATTTTTTAACTTCAAAATATTGTCAAATAAAATGCATATTTGCGAACTTTTCGATTTTGCGAAATTTGAAAATTAAGGGGGTGAAAAGTCGTAGGAAAATGTGTTTTTCATTAATCCGTGATTTCTCCTAAACCATTTCAGATAGTGAGGCGATTTGTTTTCTTTAAATTGATACTAAAGTAAATATCTAAAAAGCACTTTCAGAATTTTTTCGAAATTCATCTTAATAAAATAAAACGTGTTTTAAATTAATCTCACTTATCTCCTAAACCAGTGGAAATATTGAAATGGTCTTTGCTTCGAAATAAATCTTACGTAAATATAAAAAAAAAGTAATTCCCGGATTTTTCGAAATTCGTCCTTGAAAGCTGTTAAAAAAATAAAATGTGTTTTCAAATAATAATCTGTACCGCGGCCAGCTATTATATATATACGTACATACATACATAGCAAAATAAACCACACTTCAAACTTTGTAAGTTTAAAAATTCAAATATTCAATACGCTCATTAAAAAAAAAAAAAAAAAAAAATTTCTTTAACAACTCAAAAAACCTGAACGCGGCTCTTTCAGACTGTCCAGGCTGTAAAAATGCGAATCGTATTTGAATAGCTCAAAAATAGAAGCGTGCACTGGGCTATGAACTATACTTTCCACGGATAATATGATATGGTCGCCGCTTAGTCCAATATCCAAGAAAGTACTAGCAAACCCTGCACGTCAGCTGAGTGACTTCCACGTAGAGAAGATATTGCATTACATACGCCAGTCAGCGGTGCCCTTAACGCTCCATCGGTTTTATGCCCACACACAAACACACTTCTAGGGAGCCACCTTAAATTAATATCATTACACTTCTTTCCGTATTTATTACGGAATAACACAATAATAAATTTAAATGAATTAACACTTTATTAATGAATGGAATATCACTGAATTCTCATTGACTTGTGCTACTAATGTGTGACCAGGTGAAATTTTATTTTAAAACAACCCGTTTTTCTTGCTAGCAACTCCAACTAATAATGTTTACAAACTACAATTCCGTTTATATTTGGTTGGAGAACAACATCTTTGCCACATCTGCTAGCTGATGATCTAAGCAATAAATGGCAAGTAGTGTGGCCAGTTTAGGTACACTACGGACATGCACTTATGTTGTTTGTAACACTTGACGATATTAAACTCAAATGTTAAAATAATGTTAGACACAAAATTTAAAATAATTAAAAAAATGTTATGGCTCAGTCGTTAACCAGTGCGCAAAGCTGAAGTACGCCGTACATATTGTTCAATTCTCGATTGTTCAATGATAATGGACGAACTCGTCACTAATTTTAACGGCAACCAGTAACGTTAGTTTCAGGAACCGTTGTCCGAAAGAAACAAATTAGTGTTTCGAAAGTGTTGACTTAGTTCCGAGCCAGCTATATGTATACGCAATACCGGCGGCGCGGTGGGCAGGACGCCTGGGCGTGGCTGGGCGAGGTCAGCGCCGCCCTGTGACCTTGACCTTGGTAGCCTTGGACGTCGGCGTGTACCCTGAGGCGCCCCCAGCTGCACGGCAGCAGAGCAGAACAGCGTGGCGCACATGCTGCTTGCTTCCCTGGCACGCCGTCGACACACACCTACCGTAGGATGTATGTGGGTAAACTAACACTTCTGAAACTTAACTTGTAACTTACATTGGGGTAAGGTTAATTATACTACATGTTAAGAAGATCAATGCTATTAGTTCGGCAACACACTATACGTCGCTACTTGCTCTAGTATTGGGTAAGAGGTTAACTTCATGGTGCCGCTTGAGGTAATAATAATAATAATAATAATAATAATAATAATAATAATAATAATAATAATAATAATAATAATAGTCTTTATTTTCCTTGTGGCTAAGTTAACCCGTTTTCGTCTTTTCTTACACTCCTACCACGCATTGAAGAAATAACATTCAAAATTACATATGCAGCATACAAATTAATAACGTCACAATTATCAACTACACTACATATAACATGAACTACTCTAAAAAAATATCAAAAGAAATATAACGTATATAATAATTTATAATAATAAGTCTAATACAACACGTAACACGAAACTAACTCGCGCACGCGCACACACACCAACACACATCCACACACACACACACACACAGATTAAATAGGTAATGCATATAGAAAAAGAAAACAATGGCAATTGTACTCTCATTGCAGTAGCATATTATTGTTTCTTTGAAGCTCGTAAAACCATTCTCCTTTTTAGTGCGTTTACAATGTTTACTAAGTGTTTTGCATTTTTTTTAACCTACTAATTTATTTGGTATCGGCAATGTTCTGTTTTGCTCCCGAAACTCTCTCCACAAGCAGGGGCGTCATTTGGGACCACAGGGGGGGGGGGGGCAAATGCCTCCCGCCCATCTGGATTTAGAATTTTTTAAGTGTGTAAATATGTTTTTTTGTATTCTTAAATTTAAATGATGCTAACTTAAGCACATAGAACTGTAGTTTTATTATTAAAGTTACTAATTTATACATGCTTAATTAATAAAAAAAAGGTGCAACAGGGTCAGTGTCGCCGGAAAACAAAATCTTGCCCCCCCCCCCCTAGAAAAACCTGAAATGACGCCCCTGTCCATAAGCGCCAGTCTAAGGTTGACCACTTACCGATACCAGCAATCCTAGCGGTGAAAACTGTCTCTAGCTAAATGTTCTATAAGACAGTTGGACAACATTTCAGTTTAACGTGTTCAAGCAGTAGCTCGAGTAGAGTTTTCGGGCGTCCAAACAGTGACGACAACATTGAAATGTTTGCAAGCTTCCAGACATTACCCGTGTGGTTGAGCAATCTTGGTCTCGTGACTCAGAGAACCTATATAACCGCCCATGTATTATTCAGGTTAATTTTATTACGGGTCGTTAGAAAAAAAGATCAGTGTCATTAGTGTGGCAAGGGATAATTTTCTACCGGTAATTGCGTTGCTATTAATAAGGGGTTAAATCAAGTGTGGTAATTTCCGGTTTATAGAACGTTCATGCTTATGGAAGTGATTCATTTTTTTCGAATGAAATTAGAAGCTTAAGAGTGCGTGGTAGATAATAAATAAACGCTGAAAACATAAATTGATTTCTACGCTTTTTCCGAAGCCAATGTGGATAAAATATACTCGGTGACAATCGTAGATAATGATATTTGCCAACTTTATGAGTAAATATTTATCCAAAATTACTAATTCGTTACGCGTGATCTCTTGCGCCGCAGTCAAATGCACGAGGTTCCGGCGTCAGAGATTGTGCCTTAGAAGTTCGTAACACTGGAAACAATTTTGTTTAAAACGTTGGCTATAACTATTGTCTATGATTGCTATTGTTTAATTTTTGCAAATTGGCTTCAAGAAACCTACAGTTATAGATTAATGCTTTTAGCGTTGAATTATGTACCACGCTCTCTTAAAGGACTTTGGTTTTCAGTAAAAAAAAAAAATCAATATATATTTACTCTAGCCTAGCTAACATTATTTTACCACCACTTCTCATTTTATCCGGCTCTACTAGTTGGAAAATATCCCTTACCACGGCGGCGGCGCATGCCAGGCGCTTCAAATGTGCTGTAATGAGCGTAAAAATGTTTTTTTGACGAAACTGTTCCACTTGTGCCCAAAACACACTTCGGACATTACGAAATAACGTTAATAGGCCTCCCACCTGCGCTTCAAATGCGTTGCAGGGAGGTACGACTATTCTTTTTTGAAGAAACTGTTTAACGTGCATACACACATACTTCAAACTATGTCACTAGAGTTATAAAATTTCGGCAAGTTTATTAGAAACATAATTTTCGGGCCCCTCAAAACGGACCAAAAATTGCTGTTTTGACTGCCGTATCTGGAAAATTAACAACCTAATCCGGAAAAATAAAAAACATTACTATAGAAACAAGCGCTAGATTTTGAACTATACAGGCCACAAATAAAAATATATGGTCACCGCTTAAAGTCCCATAGGGAAAAGGATAATAGTGCACGCCATCTGAGGGGCTTGCGCGGAGAGGCGATAATGCAATATATATGCCGGTCAACGGCACCCTTACCACTCCTGCCTCACACAGACGCAGCCTATCTAGCTCATTAAAAACACTCTTCCGAAGCTCTACAACGCCGAGTAAAAAAATTAATTTCAGATTGCCATACTTCAAAGTGTACTGACCGGATGTATACTAAACTCGATAGAGATGTGTACTGAATTTGCTAGGCTATAAACTTTCCACAAACAAAATTATATAGTCACTGCTTAAGAGGAGTCTTCGCCGGTGTCGCATTTCCACCCTTGACGTGTGAGAGCTTCCAACTTAAAAGACTCGATATTTTACTTACCTGAGAAGCCCGTAATATGTCTTAGAATTCCAGGTCTGGACACTAGCCTCTCTACTATCGATATTAAGTACACCTCTCTAAGACTGAAAGCGCCACTAGTATACAGTAGTGTTGTTTTAGCATTGCAATATATCGTTATAGTACTAGTGCTCCTAGCGGCTCCAACACGTACTTGCTACTCGTAGTTCCATTAAGGATGTTCAGCTGCGATAAAGTTATATTTTATTTTAAATGAAATACAATTAGTTTTGTAGGCGATACTTGTGAGTGCAGTTTTCTCTTACGAAACAATTTTAGCTGGCGTAGTTTTCTCATAACGGTGCGCCGAAGTCAAAATTTGCATGTTCTGCTGCCATGCAAATAGTGAAAACCAATTGACTTACATATGTGAAATAATTCACAGCTAAATAACATACTATGGACTACGTAATAAAACATCTGGAAAAATCCCACGAACTGGTTTTGTATTTTTAAAAAAATTGCTGACTTTGCAAATTTCTTTCTATACTTTTCCATTATTTTTAACTGAAAATATTACGTTTTTTTTAAATGTTTCATTTCATAACTCATGGTATGTAAGTTCACAGTGAATTATTTTGTTTAAGTAGGTCAGTTGGTTTTCACTATTTTCATGGCAGCATAACAAGTAAATTTTGACTGACACCCTGTTATGAGAAAACTATGAGAGCTAACATTGATTCGTAACAGTAAAATGTACTCACAAGTATCGTCAACAAAACTAACAATATTTATAAAAATATAAAATTATAAATTTATCGCACTGCAACACCCTTAACTCAATGTTAAAACAACACTGGTGAGCAAGTGGCGTCAATCAGTCATATGAGGGTAATTTTTCAACTCCAGCGTCCAGACCAGTTTTTCCACGGCCGTGAACTTGACTATCGTTGTTCTCAGGTTATCAACATAGCGGTTCCCGAGTTTCACTTCGGCATACAAAAAATAACCCATTAGGCCAGCCATCACGAATCGATCCGTCCCAATTGAAAGAGCAAATCTACGTCAACTCGCACGCAGAGCAGCCCAGCTGTTAGCACCGCTCTGTGTTTACGTCATAATTTTAGCCCACCTCCCCCTCCCCTTCCAATGGTTGAAAGAGTGATTTTAATCCAGCTATAAATACAGGCCGCTTCTCTCCTCCCACCGTAGCATTGACCCAGTTTGTCCTGACCTCCAGACCAGTAGGTGGCTGCGGAGCCGTTGACCTCAATAATCGTGGGTCGGTCATCTCTCCCCGGTCTAGTTGGTCGATGGTGGGAGGAGGAGGATGATGGGTTGACAGGGGAGAGGGGGGGAATAGGATCTGGTGGCAGTGACAGGTAACACGTAAAGTGTTTCAGATATATCAAAATATAACGTCCTGTGTTTGGGACTGACAGACGTCGCAGGGCCCAGGCGAGGCGATAAAAACGCTCCCATTAACAACCTAAAACGTCATCCCTCCTCCACCACCACCACCACACCTACCCACATTGAAAACGGGTAGAAGAGCATCAGCTATTGGACCAACCAATTATCATATCTCGTGTTTGTGTTGGCTATTTGGGTTACAAACAATTACCCCTGCCATGTGTTTCAAAATAAAAAACGCCCAAGGCATAAAAAACGAATGAGATATTTTGGTCAGCGCTCTACATCTAGGTGTTTGAGATATGTATGGAGAAGAGTGGATTGAAAGGACGGGGAAACTGAAGATCCCCAAGAAAACCCGCCGACCAGCGGCATCGTCCGGCAAGGTTTTCACATGCTAAAATCCAGGGACCGACTCCCCCTGGAATCAAACCCGGATCGCCTTGGTGAGAGGCGAGAGGTCTGACCTCTCGGCCACCGCGGCCCCTGTTTGTTAAGGAACCACCACAGCATTCGTCTGGGACGATTTAGGAAAACCGAAATCAGGATGGCCGGAGCCGGGGATCGAACCCGGGTCCTCTCGAATGCGAGTTCAATGTGTTACCGTTGCACCACATCGCTCGGATTCAACCAATTAAATCAGTCCAAAATAACTCGTAAGCCGCAGGGACAACAATTCTTGGGGAAAATATTTCTGAGCCAGTTTATTTCAGTGTCTCATATGCACATCTGCGTCTCTCCTTGATTGTCAGTTGTTGTCTGGTTTTAAGTGACGGTTTACCGCAAATCACAGACGTGTGAAATTACAGTAACCTTATTCTGATTTGTGAATAAACAAATATCTAGAGATGACAGCATATAGCAAAAAAATGTATTGTGCCACCATACCTTTGAAAACACTGTAGTTTCTTACAACATGTACGATTGGGTGATGTTCGTCTGCCACAACTTAGCTGTCTGCCGACCAATAACTACCGCGAAATATTACAATATCAGATTTCTTAATGGTTCAGTCAAATAGGGTAACAGCGCCAAGTACAAGGTAAGCCAGCATTCTTCTGGGAAATAAGACGTACGTTGAAATCCAGCAAACAGTCAAATTTTCCCGCGATAAAGTATCATCTCTATAAATATCCTACGGTGAAGGCACCCTAGAGCTAGAGTATTGCACACCGGACGTAGACTTACAACTGGGCGACAGTAGGCATCTGCATGCCCCGGTGGGCGACATGAAATGAGGTCCTACAAGAGTGAGGCGTCGGAATGAGAAGGGCGGGGGAAGCAGGATATCCCCGAGAAAACCCACTGACGAGCGGGGACACTATTCCTACATGCGAAAATCCGGGGAGAGATCCCACCGGGAATCGAACGCGGATCGCCTCGGTGGGAGGAGAGCACTCGTAGACACTGCGCCAGTCGTGGCTTCTATTCTGATAGGTACAGTCAAACGGGAAACGTCTTCCCACAAAGACACGCCGCCGATAACAACAAAGCAAAACTGCAGAGGTGCACGTGAGACATTGAAACAAGAATGCGCAGATACATCTTCGAGAAAATCAGGCGTTCCTATTGATCAGTTGAGACCACGGTCGTAGAAGAACAGGTCTGGACACTCGCCTGGATATTTGACCCCCTTGTTGTTTGGCTGTAGTTCACCAAGTTACCGAAAATATTGTGTTTTATTGGCGCTGATGTTACGGCGGTCTGACTAAACTCCGCCCACTTCCTTTCCGCTAAGATAAACAATTTATCAAAACGTATTTTTTATCAATTTATGAAATGCTTTCTTCGCTCACAAATTTAAGAAAAGGCTCTAGCAATCTTTATTTACTTTATAAATTTAACAATGGAAAAAAGTTGACGGAGTATGAGTCCGACCGCCCGGAAAACAGCGGCAAAAAGTACGGCATTCTCGGTAACTTGACGAACTACAGCCAAACAACAAGGGGGTCAAGCAAAATACATTGGTAGATAGGCGAGTGTCCAGACCTGTTCTTCTACGACCGTGGTTGAGACATGCAAAATTCACGTTATCAATTGGTAGCAGACTAAACTTAACTTTCCTATTCAAAACAGAGCAAAATCTGCGATTATACTGCCACGAACTTTTATGTGTTGTTAAGGGCCGGACAATTTCACCGATTCAATGACCTGCATGTTAGAATCCTTTGTCCTATGCATATTCAAGCCCCGTCCATTTGTTCATTATCTGTTGTCCCAATGGGCAGCAGTTAGTGAACAAGTGGTCAGGGCTTGAATATGCACAGGGCAGTGCATTCTAACGTGAAGGTCATTCAATCGGCGAATTTTTCCTGCACCTATGTGTTGTCATTTACATATGTTACGTCTTTGCTTCTACCGTGTAAGCATTCTCCGCGGCAAGTCACGACAATATCGGCCAGCGGGAGACGTCGAACGAGCCTGCAGTCACTTGGGAGTATAGTTAGCTGTCAGAAAATAACGCGAATTCTGCATGTCTCTAGTAACCAGTAATTGAGAGTGCAGATATAACAAAAGTGAACAAGTGGTTATTCTTTAATTACCGGTGATTTTTCACTGCTTTAATATGTCGAAACGGTTCCATTAGCGACGTCGTGGCAAGCAGCACATCGCTGGTACCCGGCCAGACGGTAGAATCGTGAGCTGTTTTCCTTCGCTCGGCGACAATCACGACCCGTTACAGCCAATTAGAGGCGGGGCACTTGCCGTTAGGGAAGCTCACTCGTCCAATTGGATGAGTGAGCTGCCTGCGTGCGTGCGTACGTGCGTGTCCTAGTAACATGCCGTGATGCCAAGCTCCTGCCCGCCGCCTGTTGGCGTCAAGACGTCTACATATACGTAGGTAATAACACGCCTCTGACGTTAAAGAGCCTTCAAATAAGCGAAAAATCATAATTCTAAGTGTTAGTTTTGTAAACTTTACTCCGGTCTTGGGAGTTCGTTTTTCTCTTACAAAAAAAATACCTCAGCCAGCTTTCCCATAAGGACATTTAAAAGGCAAAACTTGCTTTTTTACTTCACACGCTTAACAGGGAGGTCTTAAGAGCTGGTGAGGGGTGACATGAAGTGAGTATGGAGCAGAACCGGAATGAAAGAGCGGGGGAAACGGGAGGTCCCCGAGAAAACCCGCTGACCGACATCGTCCGCACGATTCCCACGTGCGAAAATCCGAGGACCGACCCCGCCAGGAATCTAACCCGGATGGCCTTGGTGGGAGGCGACCGCGGCCCCTGTCAACACATGAATATAATCACTCGACCTAAAGACATGCTCAAACAAAACGGCTAAAGCATCAGTAGAGATGATGGTTAGAGAAGGTGATTTATCGCGGGTAAAGTTGACTGTTTGCTAGGCTTCAATGTAATGTATTCGTTTCTGACGCTTTTATATCGTTACTGGCGAGTCCCTATTTGATTGGGCCAATGATAACTCTTGTGCGCTACTACTGGACGTCTGTGACTCGTCTGTAAACAGCTAGACTGTGCCACATAACCGTCGGCCAATAACACATGACGCAGGACGATACACTGATTTACAGAATACTCTGGCAGAAAACATTCTCGCGATAAATCACCTTCTCTAATGATGGTTTATCGCGGGAAAACTTGACTATTTGCTAGGCTTCAATGTACGTTCAGCTTATCAAAATATTACTGGCTTTTCCTTGTACGCGAAGCTACTGCCCTATTTGACTAAGCCAATAAGAATACCGCTATTTTAATATTTGATGCACGTTATTGGTCTATAGACAGCTACGTTGTGTCAGTGTTTTCAAGACATGTTGGCACAAAACATTTTCGCGATATACCATCATCTCTAAGCATCAGTAGTTCCAGTGTTCGAGTTAGTATTAATTTTTTCTTTGAGGCGAATATAGGCCTTCACAAGCGTTTGTCACAAGTAGTAACTGATGATATTCTGTTTTGGAAGAAAAACAATTGTTTTTATTTATTAGGTAGCTCTACATGCCCTCAAACAAAACATGGCCTTGACAGAGATTCAAAAGTACACATGAGAAAGGGGGTAGGAGTCGGCTAGGGCCTGTAATTAACTATCCCAGCATTCGTCTGGAGTGATTTCGGATAACCCTGGAGAACAGAAATCATGGTGGTCGGAGTGATATCACTCAGCCTAAATTAATATCTAAAAACATAACTCTCATGGTTCGAGTTCAATCTACATACATAAAATACAATTTCTATGTGTAATCAACATTCAAATTTTTCCTCCTGGTAATTTCAACTCACAATGAAGATGTCTGCATTTATGTCTTCCTGTCTCACACATTTCTTAATTACAAAAAATTACAACTCACAGATTTTTGATTCTCGTCAGAGTTTTGACAGAAATGAACACGCATATTTTGACAAACTCACCTAAGGCAAGTAATCCTAGTATATAAATAAGGAAAGAGATTGTAAAATTAAACCACATCAAAATCGCATAGGTACCGACAAGACGCCATAAGCACCGTCTCTTTCTCCTCAGTCTACACCTACCACCCAGATAACCTTCCTTCCTTAACAACCTCGTAAAATAACATCCAAGGGGAAGCAGGTAAGGTTCGCGTGTGCAAGGGTGGAAGAGAAATAATGATAAAAAAATGAAGTAATTTCTCAGGAGAAGGGATTCCCTGGAATCGCCTTACTTCCATCGCGAAGAAGACATTTCTTTCATTAAAACTCCTCGCTCGTTTTAAAGCAAACGCGGCTGTGTTTTCGGGCGAGACGCAGTTGGTGCGACAATTTCTTCGCAGTGGCAAGTGGACTAAAGCACAGAAAAACAGCAACAAAAATGCTCTAGATTAAATTTCACTTGTTCATTCTCGTCGTAAGACTTCCGGGGTCGCAACAACCAGTGAGGGGGCCAGAGTATATTTATACTAAGTCTCCCCCCTCCCCTTCCCAACATTCTGAATCGTTCAAGCAGGGGATAACCTTAAACAAACTATATGTCTACATACAATAATTTTACATGTTCTTTATTTTATTAATGTAATACACGAGTTAAAGTCATTTTATGAAAGCAAAACTCGGTTATCCAATAAGAACAGCGAAATTCTCGTGCCTCTAGTCAGCATTCTTCGGTTCGAAACACTTTTAGTGTTTATATAATATATGTACACATGCCAAAGAATTATCTTAGAGATGTATTGGTTTCCTTTTATTTATTTAGTCATTATTGTTGTAAACTTATACATATTATACTTAGAGATGATGGTTTATCGCGGGAAAACTTGACTATTTGCTAGGCTTCAACGTACGTTCAGCTTATCAAAAGATTACTGGCTTTTCCTTGTACGCGAAGCTACTGCCCTATTTGACTAAGCCAATAAGAATACCGC
Source organism: Medauroidea extradentata (assembly GCA_003012365.1). Lineage (NCBI taxonomy): Eukaryota > Metazoa > Arthropoda > Insecta > Phasmatodea > Phasmatidae > Medauroidea > Medauroidea extradentata. The sequence goes on along the minus strand of PNEQ01099568.1, from coordinate 58 downwards.
TATTTTAATATTTGATGCACGTTATTGGTCTATAGACAGCTACGTTGTGTCAGTGTTT